>SNQJ01S0041480.1:61115-96865 GCA_010110895.2 Picea sitchensis
CCTGCGAGAATGGGTCATTCTCGCACCATAATATATTAGCAGCTTGCGAACCTTCTTCAAAAGTGAGTTTTCTGGGAAGAGATGAAAGTAACTTTTCTTAGGAGAAAGTTCTTATGAAGAGCCTGAGTACACCATCATTAATACACCATCATGATGACCAAAATCATGGGTAACAGGGGGTTCCTCTCAACAGATCTACGAACATTGTTTTGTCTCTAGATATCCTACATCATGGTCATCAGACTAAAAATAAGTCCCAACACTTTATCTTCTTCGATGACGATACCTTTCTTGACGAAGGGCTAGGATTTACTCACCACGCTGATCCAATAGATGTCGATGGATATAGGATTTTTTTTTCATCCTTATACTTTTCGTCATCATTTCCAGACTTTATACAAGTCCCAACACTCAAATCATTCACAACAATGATACCTCTCTCGATGGAGGGATGATATTTACTCACCTGACGAGATCAGAGGAAAATATCAACCCCAAATTAGGTGGAGGGATTTCTATAGGAAGACAGTTTGATTCTTGGACTTAACCACGTCCATGAAGTCTTCTAAATATTTTCTAGGTTCCTACTAGGATTTCGACCCATTCACAATAAGGACTACGCCTACTGCTTGGCACACAATGAGGAACTAATTCCTCAAGGAAATTTTCATCAAGGAGAGGGATATTAACACATAGGTATATTGACCCCCCCAATCTTTAAACCTGTCATTATTATTGTTTTCCACTATTCTAAGAAATTATGGTTCATTACTAAATTTATATACAGGGTTTCTTTTCACTAGTAATCAAGCCATAGTATACACTCTACTGCACACATAAGAAGCACAAGCATACAATCATTCTCTTTACCTTAGAATAATACAAGGTGATTGCATTTTTTTTGGTGTAAAGTGTATGACTTCATAGCAAAATCACATGCATCCAATATGTACATTTCAATTCCACTACACAGTGTTATCTTGATTCTTATCTCTTATAATTTATGGCCAACCAAATGACTCTGGGCATGTTCCTTTCCACCCTACATATGATCTATGTACTCTATAATATTTGGTAGTAGGACACCCCCATTCCAGGCCATGATACCATCAAGGGATTCTCTTCTTTTTTTGTGTGTGTCGTTTCTCTCCCCAACACCCTTCTCCTTTGGGTATTTCACAAATCTCTTCTTTGAGGTCCTCTCCCTTATTGCTTAAGTATTTTACCTCTCTTCCTTGACCATTATTTCCTACCATCTCCATTTGTGCATCTCCTGCACACAACCACCTGGGAATTTTCTTAGCTTGTCCCTTGCTTCTCTTCTGTCTTAAGAAATCTGTGGTTTCCATGTAGGATTGACTTAGGGATTGTGGAATGGGTACATCATAGTACCTTGGGATGGAAAATTTTATTTTCCTAGCCAGTCCTTCCCCATACTCCCATTCATTGGGGTGGTTTGTTGTTCAACTACCAACCCCCTCTGATTAACTGATTTTTGTCTCGAAACCAGGAAAATGGTGATAACTTATTCTTTCCAATTTAAGTACCTTGGCAAGGATATTTGGGTCATATTAGTATAATGAACCCCTCAATAGGATCCCTCATTATTTCCTCTAGTGGTATCACGACCAATATTTTCAAGGATTCACCCCACAATCAATTGTTATCATTTTTAATCAAACAATGATATGTTTACAATGTTTCTATCACATCTCAATAATTAATCATGATTAATTACAAGTTGGGGAAAACATTGGTATTACAATCTCCTCCCCCTTAATGGAACACCATTCTTGATGTTCTTTTCATATTGTCAACACTAGACATGCGTTTAATTTCAAGCCGCTTTAATAGTGTCCTCCTTTGCTTGCTATAGTCCTCACTCAGACTCTCTCATTTAGAGCATGAATACAACAATTTGAAACAACAAGCATATTAATCCCAACTTTGTGCAATTTTTTTTTTCATCGTTGTTCATAATTCAAGAGGAAAATTTTACATATCAACACAATACTTATCCGTGTAGTTTATGGATCTACATCCATATGGATATTTCATTTACTCGGCTCATTGCTCTTCCTTGACATACCCATTGTGATCATGATCCCAATCAACAATTTAAAAGAGTTATTGTAGTCTCCTCTTCCTTACGGTCACTCGCCCTCTAGGCCCATGCTCAAACATCCCCTTCTATGCTATACAATGCCTGAGGAAATCCATCTTGCCTTGCCAACGATTTATCACATAAGAATATCTTTAGAGACTTCTTCGAGTCTTACAACTGAAGCATCCCTCCAACTTTCTCTCTCGAGGTGTCCCTACGACTCATGTTAACTCAATACAAAATTCTCTATGGAAATCATGGATCATGATGCAGGAGCATTGTAAGCAGTCAAGCGAGCGTGGAGGTGGAAGACAGTTGGAAAGCGCAACACACATTTTTCACGTTTTGAAATGTTTCAAAAGTTTAAGGGAGTGGATATTGATGTAATAGTTAGGAAGATGGCATACTTGCATTTATATCTTGGAGGTTGTAAACAGATCTTGAGCGATTGCTCTCATCTGTAAAACATTAATGCATTTAAGCCCAGTTAATGAAAGTAGGTAGGTTTGAATTAATAGATTAGACAATTTAGAGAGTAGGAGGGAAAACGGATATAGACACCCTCACCATTGTATCATTGTAGTATTGTATTATGAGCATAGAGAAGAATATGAGAGATGTAGCAACGAGATGTAGAGAAGAACCCATGTACATAAGCTTTGAATTAATATATGGAGCTTTGAATCAGACTCATGGTGTTATGATGTTTTCTGTATATACATGCTGAATGGTATGCTCATGGTTGTTTTATTCTCTCTGTTATACATTTGATTTAATACTGTGTTGAATGTATGATTTCATATTAAATGTTTGAAGTTTGAGAGAGAGAGAGAGAGAGAATGAGTTTCAATTGTTTCTCTTCCTGAGTGAGAGTTCCTGCAAGGAGTGCAGTGAAACGTTCGCAAGGAGTGCATTGACAAAGGTTCAAAGTTTATCTCTGAAAGCTCAGGAGGGATACCGTTGTTCTCATTTCAGCCAAAGAGCAAGTGAATCATAGAGGCCGTGAAAGGAGTGCGCAAGTTGTTGGGAGTCTTAGGACTTATCAACTAAGGGAAGGATTGAAGGACTACTGTTGCATAGAGTGCATAGAGTCGAGAGGTCGAATACCCAAGAGTATTTGAAATATTTCCGCAAGGAGTGCATGCAGGAGTTCTTTCAAGGCTTGAAGTTGCCAGAGAAAGCTCAGGAGGGTTAGCACCTTTGAACACTTCAAAGAAGGACAGAGATTGAAATACTTCAAAGGGAGACGAGGGTTGAAGTCACCCAACAGAAGTAAAGTTCAGAAGGAGGAAATGAGCAGTCGGAATTCTCCGTGGAGAACTTGCGAAGTTGCGAGGTCCGTAAGATCCAGAGGAGTTGCAGGTTGGATAAGGGTTGGACGAAGCCATCCCGTGGGGTCCAGGAGTCAATGACGACCGTTGATCGTGATTTTCACAAGCCGTCAGATCATTTTGGCATTTCAGGGATCCTGATGACAAGGAGTTGAGTGTAGTGGAACGAAAGTCCTGAAGTTGTGAGTTGCAATAGGAATTGGCATGGAGTTTCGAGATTTCAGCAGTTCGACTGTCAGGAAATGGAGGAGGCAGTGCTTTGGGATTGAGAGTCCCGAAAACTGGGAAGAGTGACAGGTGGCAGGAGTCCACGTCAGAGATAGAAAGTGTTTGAGTGGACAGGTGGTGTGTCTTCGTCAAATAGGCGGAGTCAAACCTTGTTGATTGTTTCGGGGTTCAGAGGTTGACGGACTGGAAGCCTTGCATCCGGATTCACGAAGTCCAAAATTTTGAATTGACGAAAGATTCTGTGAGAAGCCAGCCTTCGCTGAATACGTTTCGGTGAATCGACATTTTGGGTTCTCGGCAGTAGAGGGCCGAGAAACTTGACATCAAGGATCGTGAAATTGCGAGATCCGAAGTCCCAAGTAAGTGAAGGGCGCGATGCTATTGTGGTCAAGGAGATTTGGGTTGGTGCCTGGTGTTTGTTCACGCAGGCTCAATTCATACAGACTTGTGGATCAATTCATTGAAGGTTCCGATAGGGATCCGAAAGAGCCACTTCGACTCAAGGAGATTTGAACGATCCTGTGAGCGGACCTTTAACTGAGGGTTTGGGGGTCTGCATCAAATCATCATAGGGTTCTCATGTGATATCAACAACCTTTTTCCAAGATTTCCATAATGACACCCATCATTTGTCCCTTCAGGACAAATATTTCTCCTCACATGTATCACATGTATATAATAACTGTGAGATAATGTCATCAATGTGATCAAAATTATTTCAAATCTGTTACCAACATAATTTTCATTCCACACTTGTATTTTTTTATATTTGTTCCATACAAGAACCATATCCCACAAGTATGAGACTTCCTTCTCATAATGCTTTGTCTCTTTTGTAACCAAAAAACTCTGGTCTTCCTTATGGATCATCTTTCCCGCAATCTCAACATTTACACAACCAAACAAATTGCTAGTTTCTCATGACCATCACATTTTCATTGCACATCTACAATGGTTCACAACCAATTCTTAAAATAGTGACTTACTAGCAATTAAATCACCCTTGTAAATCTATTTATTGATATAAGGTAAAGGAGTTGTCATTCCTCACACATGCATTATATTCATCATACCCAACTTCTCAAAATGAAATCAATTATCTCATGCAATTTACTAATGTGCCAATTAACTATGGCTACACTCACACACAATGCACCCTTCCATTGATTTCTAGTTTACCATATTTTGTATTAAGCACTTTTCCATGGTGTCTTGGGAGTCAACCAATCCTATCACCACATGGATTCTTATTTCATATGTATTATTACAACAAGACTGTGTTTCCTATATTGAGTTTTTCTTAGACTTAGATCAACATACATCATATGGAATTAAAAGTTTATATGAATGCATTCACCATTCATTTTTGGTTAGTAACCCTAGGTGCCAATATTCATGGCTATATCATTTCTCTCTTTGCTATTTCCATATCTATTTTGGAGTACTAGAAGGTATTCCTTCTGTTAGCACTTTGTAATTTCTTAGGCTGAAGAATAAATTGGTAGAGGTAACTACAAAACCACTTTGGAGTCAAGGATCTAGCCCTCCAAGACTTAGAGAGGGATCTCTCTGTATGATTTAGCTTTGTTTGCTGGGAATTTAAGGCTAGTTATAAAGTACAGGGTTTGGTTTTTAAATTGGTTGGGCGAAAAAAGAAGGGATGGCCATTGAGAAATGGAGTCAAAGAGGCCTTATCCAATCAAGACAGTTTCTACAGGAAAACTCACAGGGAAGGATATCCACCTTTGTTGGATTCTTTGAAATTGTTGAATGATATGAAATAAAAGGTGAGGAAAGATGATTGTATAAGAGAAATTAAGAATTCTGAAACTAACCCTCTAGTAGAAAACACAAAAAATATCCAAAGCCAGAAACATAATGTACTTTAAAAAAAATTTCGCTCGTAATATTCTATTGAATAATTCAGAAAGAAACCAATATGTAACAGAGAAAACATATTACAGAAGAGACACTTCACCAAAAAGATATGCCACAGGAATCCTGAAAAGCTTGACTTGTATTACTAAAATTTGATTAAAAGAGGCTCTGTGAGCTGCTCTACAATATTGATTGTTCTAATAGGTCCCAACTGATCAACCCTTTTTACATTTGAATTATAAAAATATATAAAAAAATTATCCCCTAGGATCAGGGGGTCGAATTCAACAACCTGGCCAAAAATAGAAACAAATCCCTCAAAGTTTTGAACTGTCTGCTATGAAAAAAAAGGCCGGACTTCTGAAAATAGGGGTTAACTCAGACTCTTGTATATCCAAAAACATGATATATGTGAAAAAAATGAAAGAGGTTATTGTATATGATTCCATACTGAGTAAAAACCTCTCTTGGTTTTTCCAAATTCATCTCCACTTTCCAAAACATCTTTTGTAAAAACATGACAAAAACAGGAAAAATGGAAACTTGAAAAATAGTACTCAGAGATAGATTTTATTCTCCCAATTCCTGATACCTGTGCAAAACCTGAGAGAGGTTATTGTTCTTCATCCCGTTATGGAGAAAAACCTCTCTCGTTTTTTCAAAATTCCTTCTGGTTTTCTCGAAAATGGTCTCGGAATACAGGTGGTAAAATTGTGAAAAAATGGTTTTTGATTTGGGGCAAAGTGGTTTTTTGAGGGGAAGGTGGTATTCCAGACCCCTTAGGGTAGTAAGTGGTATTAGAGGGGGTCAGGTAAGACCTGGTGATGACATGTGTCCAAGTGAAAACCACTTTTCCCGGTTTTTGTTTTTTATTTTATTTGTTTTATGGTTTTTGTTTTTTACTTTTTGTTTTATTTGTTTTTATTTAATATTATTTTATTATTATTATGTTTTAAGTGTTTTTTTATTTTAGT
This sequence comes from Picea sitchensis, assembly GCA_010110895.2. Lineage (NCBI taxonomy): Eukaryota > Viridiplantae > Streptophyta > Pinopsida > Pinales > Pinaceae > Picea > Picea sitchensis. The sequence continues at coordinate 67,631 of SNQJ01S0041480.1, forward strand.
TTTAGTTTTATGCATTTTTATATATGTTTTAATTATTTAGTTTTTGTTTTTATTTTTGTTTTAGGTTTATTTTATTTTATTGTTTATATGTTTTATGTAGTTTTAATTTATTATATGTATTTATTATATTGTTTTATTTTTTATGTTTCGTTTTTTAGTTTAATTATTTGATTAATTATTGTTAATTAGTTACAAGTCTATGTTTTAATTATTAATTAATTAATTAATTAATTAATTAATTTGTAATTAATTTATTATTAACAATCATAATCTAGTTTTACTAAATTAACTATACTAATCTAATCAAATTAACTTTACTAAGATAATGAACAATACCATTTATTATTAACCTATTGTTTTTTATCCTAAGCTTGATTATTCATGTAGGGACAAAATTGGGTGAGGGGTGAAGAAATTAAGGGCAAGAGAATGAAGGGTGCAGTAGGGTGACGAAGGATCTGGTGAAATTGATGGAGGGAGAAGTGAAATTAACCGAGCCTAGCAAGCTAGATGTCTTCATCATGAGAGCAATGTCAAATAGTTAACTGAAAAATCAAATCACCTATAATTATAAGACCCCAACACCTTCCTTAATTTAAAGTCCTATACTCGCCCTATTTTATTTGTATGCATCTCCCCATTCATTTGTCATATATGTTACTTATGAGCACATTTATTTATTCATTCATGATTATCTAATTTAAACATGGCATATCTTATTCATGCAAAAATTCCAATCTATTTTCACTAAAAGTTCCTTCCTCTCTCATACCATGCTTGAGTATTAATGGAACATATGAAGTCAATTCACAATCATATACTTATAATCAAAATATAAAGCATGTATAAAGAAATTCTTACCCAATTCTATCCAATCACATGCTACAAAGACATGATAAATTTTATACATGTTTGGATACCAACAACCCTTGTGATATTACCTTGTCAGTTGGTGTTTTTACATAAACTCATGTGATCCCTTTATCAATCTTTCGACAATAAGCCTCTTGTCTTTATCCTCTGCATGAGGTTGTCCACCATTGGCAACTGCATGAGCGACTTGGATATGACAACCCAACAAATCGACGCAGTAGTTGAGCACAATACAAGTTGAGTGGGACAAATGACAAGGCGAGTTGGTTGGTCGGCTCCAGCTCACCCAAAGGACGTGATGGTTCGGCAGAGTTGTGATGAATTACATGAAACAACTTGGGTGGAACAAGACCAAGTGTTTTGATTCAAATTCGGATAAAGAGGGGCAAGCTCCCCCAAGGAGCCAAGTGGTTCCACATGGGAGGACTTGTGTTTCCTTGAGGTGGTTCTGAGTTGGGGTGACTTTCCTTAGATTGAGTCTCGTAAGCAGAACAACCTTAAAGTTGGGTAGTGCATACGATGGGGAGGAGTCTTGCAACAAACAATGAGATATACTCGTTGGTGACAATGTGAAGAGGTTGTGATAGAACAGGGAGGCACGTCAAGTGACTTGGAAAAGCTTGTGTTTTATGTATGAGCCAAGTGCTCTCTTCTTGTATCAATGCATTATATTGTACACTATTGTAACACTTGTATAATAAGATATTTGTACATGTGTTAGGCACATCTAGTATCTCCTAACCATACTTGTGTTTCTTTCTCATGTGTATGCGTGTTGTATGCTCTTGATTCACATATTTGGCTAAGTATAGAACTATTAACTGTATATGTTAAACAACACAAGTGTAACATAGTGATGTGTGTTTGGTAGTGATGGGATCATCTTTCCTATTCATCTAGCAATTTCTAGCTACCATGAAGAGTCTCTCCCCTTACCCCAATGAGTCTTCCCAATTTCTTATAACCCATTCAAGAGACTTTACATTTGTAAATTTCACAATTATTTATTTAGGACCTGGCCGTGGATTCTTTGCCGTGTAAAATGTGGCAAAAAGATTAGGTAAAAGAAACATTAATCACGCTAATCACTATTAGTAATGATTTTTTTTTCAAATAAAAAAGTGGAACCTGCTATATTAGATAGACAAAAAACTTTTACAGAGTATACAAAAGAGTAGGTCTGATATCACCCAAAATGCTGTCGATTATCAAAAACCAGCATAGGTGGAGGGCGAGTAGCAGTAGCATGATAGAACATTAAAACAGAGTAGCATCTGTCCTGCCTGGAGGAAACCAGGACAGATGTCTATGGTCTAAATACACATAAAACAGTAACATAAAAAGCTAGGAACCAAGAGAACATAAAAACCTAGGTGCCAGGTGACCTGTCATCCTCCCCAGTCTGCCGAGTGGACCCAGCCAGGATGGCGAAAGATTGCGCGCAGAGGGGGCATTTCCGCTTAGCTGGCGCGTTGGAAAATGCATCGAGGAGCATGTCCATGCGCTGGTCCATGAGGAGGGCTCGATGCTCCAGGTCAGAAAAGTGGCCACGAAGGTCGAAGATTAGCGCCAGGTGCTCTTCCCAGATGAGTTAACCATGCATGCTGCCACCCACATCCACCGCCACTCCAGAACCCGCATCAAACACCCTCTGCGCCACATCAGCCTCTGCACACTTCGTGCCTGCTTCGTTCACTTGAATGTTATGGCAGCTGCAATTGTCGTCACCAGGCCATGGGATTTCTTCCACAATACAGCCGGGGGTATCGTCTACCAGTGTCGGAGTGGGTCTGCATTCCTCCCAATGGGTCGCCATGGTGGCTCGGGTTTTCTCCAAAATCGACAGGTCCTCCATGAACGGGTCTTCCACCACTATGCAGGGGGGAAACTCCTCCTCAATACTAGCTTCCTGCAGGGCTCCCGACATATTAGCCTTGACGTCTCGGCTGCATCCCGCTCCAGATTCAACAATGGTGGCAAGCCGCACCATCTTCTCTGCCCTGGCTTTCTTCCGAAGAATGGATGCCGCCAGAGCCAAGGCGCGTTCCAGTTGCTCCTTTCGACACCGCTGCGCCTTATGCGCCTCCCAGGCCGCGCCACGGCGAGGTCTGCCTCTCTTTCGAGCCATGGTGAAGGAACAGAGCAGTTGCAGGTGAAGGCAGATGAGCCAGGACGAGAGCAGTTGCAGGTGCGAAGCACGAGCAAGCCAGCTCAGTCTCGATACACTCAGAAATAAATACAACGAGAAGACAGAATGCCGGGGCACGATGAATGCTGGACCGCACCAGAGCATCCAAGCGATATGCAAAGCTGAGGCAGGTTCAGTCCCGCTCTGTCCGGGCAAATTGAAAACCAAATAATCAGGAGCCGAGGTCACCCGCCCACACTTAACCCTTGCCATCCCGGGAACACTGAGGTCGTAAATGATCGTGCGAGGGAGAGGTCCCCCCGTCCTGCAACTGCAGCTATGGCCGCCCCCCATAGTTAATACAGACTCGTGGGTGGCGGCCATCGACATTTATGCCTAGGCTGAGTGCGAGTCCACCTGTATCCATGGAACTACGTGTCACCCCATCCAGGGCCACTATTAGTAATGATTAAAATGCAAACAAGTTAACATATTAAATCTGAACCTTTCATTTATTTCCTAATCTTTTTTAATGAAATCTGTTTTCCATAAGTATACACCTACCAAGATAATCAAGAATTGAAAACAGTAAATTTTCAATAGGTATACTCATATCATATCGGAGTAATTACACAATTCTCTTATTTTCCCTTACATTACTTGTATATCTCGGTGATTGTACAAAACTTGCCCAACTTCCTTACAACTTCAATCTTTCATATTACCGTGAACACTTAACCATTTAAGGTTTAAACCTTACGACATGCTATTTTGATGTCGGTCGTATATTTTCTCCATATGATCGGTTAATTTTCCTCCGTCTCCATATATATAGAACGAGAGATTTAAAGATTGATCAGTGTTTTAAAGATAGACCAGTGTTCCTTTCTCTTCATGATGGACAATCGTCCCGTTGGACAAAGAATGGAGGAGAGAAAGCGGAGGCTGGTGGAATCTGGAGTTATCGGACGCGTTGTCGACGATTTCAATCCTCGTCTGGAGTTGACTCTAGGATACGACGATACACAAATCAACATGGGTGACGAAGTAATCCCTGCGGAAGTGCAGCGCGGACCTACTTATATTCTATACCATATCGATGCTATAGAACAGCTCGAAGGCTTTGGGGACCGAGAATTAGTAGCGATGGTAAGTTTAATTCCTGTTTTAGTCGATATGTGCATAATAATCAATTAATTATTTATATTTTGTCCAATTGGAATTCATATTATTAACCTGTTAATAAATCCTCATAATCAGGTTATGACGGATCCCGACGCTCCTGGCGGCGAGTATTTGCACTGGTATGCTATAATCCTCAACTCAACTCGGATCAAATTTCTAATAATTTCTCACCCATAATGCATTAAATAATTTCATGATAACAGTATTAATCGCTACGTTGTACTGCAGGTTAATTTCGTTTTTCATTGTCGTCGATGGTGTGCAAGGTATCCTATGGTTGTGTTTCTTTCTTTGACCTTGACATCGACAGATCGAATTCGCGCCTTAATGTTAACTTGGCTGAATATGTTTTGTTTCATTGTGTTGCAATATTAGAATTCTTATACAAGGAAGCCGTTGCCTATGAACCTCCAAGACCGGGTGCACACAAGATAGTGTTCACATTGTTCAAGGTTGAGTACTCTATAGACTCCATCTTCCCTTGGTCCAACTCGCGGGAGAACTTCAGTACCAGAGCTTTTGCAGATACTAATGAACTTGGAGCGCCTCTCGGTGCTTCTTTTTTCAACATCAAGTATGAAAATGAAGAGAAGCAAAAGAGTAAAGCGAATGCAGAATCAGCGAGTAAGAAGCGTAAGGTACATAAATCAACTAAGAAGCGGAAAAAGTTCAAGAAATTAGCGGATTTATATTAACTCTGTAGGACGGGTGCCCTGTAAGTCGAGTGCAGTTAGATATTGTCATGCTGAAACTCCCATAAAACATAATGTATTTCTGGTTTGTCGCTATTATCTAGGTGACGTGGACACTTCTTTGTTCCACATTTTTATTTATGTAATTGAGTGCCCAGAAAATCAATTCATGTACAGAAAATTGAATCAAGTTTGCCATGTCGCCACCATTAAATATAAATAGCAGCACTGTAGAATAGCAAGATACAATGGAACTCAACCTCCTGAAATCTCAAGCAAAGATCAAGAAGATCAAGACTCTTAAACAGAAATAGAGTCTTGACTGCCATGAGAGTCGAAACTAAAGTTTATTGTCATTCGGAAAATGTTGATGTTAAACAATAAGATTGAATGGAATATAATTTCATTAGGGAGTAGCCTCCATCACAGAGAGGAGAAGGAGATGCCAGATTTATTGCATATTAAAATTCATATAAGAATAAAATAGTGGCTCTATTTCATTCTGGTTCACATCCAAGCACCATTGCACATGATTTGTAGGTAAGTTTAGTTTAAAAATGAATGATCACTCTCATCCATACCATTTAATTTGGGTGAAAAAGGAGGTAGAGATAAAAGTTACCAGTGTAAATTTAGATTTTCTATTAATACAGGTTTCAGGTTTTATTGATGAAATGAGTACTTTCACGGAGAAACCCTTGGTTTTTTCATTTTGTAAATGCGTAACTCATTTACAAGAGATCGGAATGTGGAAGCGTCACAATATTAGACTAGAGGACACTATAATATTTCTGATCATTGATAACATAATGTAAAACAATTTATTTGTTCACTGATAACATAATGTAAAACAATTTATTTGTTTGTTTTTGTACTTCTGGGTTAGAAATTGAATTCCATGAGTTGCATTGTGATCGTCGACCAAAAAAACATCAATTTAACCTCTTTGGGCAATGCCAAAAACCTTATTGCTGCATTCCAATTCATTGACCTTGGGTGTGCTGCCATAGAAGAGGAATAGTGGCAGACTCTCGACGATCAGTGGGACTATGTTCACTGGTATTTGTGGAAGACAAAAACGGGTTGGCAAAGAAAATGCATCTGGTTGTAGTTTAGAAGCAAAGCTAGTCGTTAGGTGAGTGCAACTTGTACCTATCATGCATGGAATGTATGTGGAAGCCACTAGATATCCTATTGTCGTATCTCTGCTTTCAAGAAACCAACCACTGTATAACCTAGGGCTGGAAAAAGTGTCCAATAATGGTTGGAATGGAATGCCAACCAGAGAAGCTACAGCCTGTGAAAATTACGATGGGTGAAGCTGCAAAGTTGTCCATTGTTATGTGCTCTGCTTCTTACCATGCCTTGAAACTATAAGATCTGCTTCAGCACAGAAAACACATGAGCTAATGTAGACACACACTGAGTATAAAAGACCAGTACTTCGCAAGCTTGAGTTATTGTAAGTATCACAAAAAGATTCATTCCCTGCCGTTTATATCTGGTTACTCAATGGAAATTTGGCAGTCAAATCAACTAGGTCGGAGGAATGTTTTAGCCATTGGGTCGGAGGTGTGTTTTAGCCATTATAACAAGACTGGTGGTTCCTGCAAGAACTACGACACCAGACGTTCTTCCAAATCCATCCATCTATATACAAGACAATGATAAAGCGTGCTCTGTTTTCATCATTTCCTCCTAGCATGATATGCCCAATTGTATCTATTTCATCAATAAAGACGATAATAGGCCAAGATCATTTTTCTTGAGCAAAAAGTCCCAACATCAACAAACAGCCAAGATCATTTTTCTTGAGCAAAAAGTCCCAACACCAACAAACATTTTCCTGAAATTGTAACCTAATATTGAAAGAAAGGCGGACTGAAAATGTGTCAACCATAGCCTTAATTGTTGATACCTCTTGCAAGTGCCACTCTAGGGATCTTGGCACTTAATTGTTGATAACTCTTCGAATTTTGTAGGAAGGAGAAAAGCTACAAGTTTGCACTTAGCTTCGTCACACCTTCAGACATATTTTAATAACACCGTGTGCTTTAAATGCTTACCCACATTTGAAACATGACCTTTCCTAACATGGAATATGATTGGCACAAGGACTACCTAACATGCAATATGATTGGCACAACGACTACCTCTTTTCTCTAGAGATGCCTACTTTGAAGGAAAAAAAAGCTCTTGTCTACCGTATTAAAAGATAAGTTCTTTGTCCACTGTATTGTCTTCACATCTAGGTGCACCGAACCCTAGCATACCTGCTAAATAATATGTAGATTGTTGTAAGGCTATGGAAGGATATATGGATATTTCATCAATTAAGGAAATGCATGATGGAAATAGAGCCACTTTGATATGATGTCAAAATCATAGATCTGAATGATGGTAATTGGATTATAACCTACGAGAACATTATCTCATGAATGAGCCTTGGCAACAACACATCCATCCTAAGATATTACACAAAGTACGTCCCAATAGTTGTTTCATACTTTCCTAAAAGTAGTATATTACTTGCAAAGGAATGTATGGAAGGGTTAAGTTTTTAAGTAGTATATGTGTGCATGCTTAAAAACCTTGTTAATAGGCAAATTGAACCAATAATTGTTTGGGATGAAACCTTTTTTTTTTTGCAAAATCAATGGATTGAAATGCTATTTTGGAGTGATAGTGAGAGTCATTGATTGTGATCATGTGGTTGAGTAGGTGTTTTATAATTAATTTAACATTGTTAGATTTTGACATGTTAGAAAACAAGTTCCATATTTTCAGTAAATCATCTAGCTTCTCAATTGATCAATATGAATCAATGTGCATTTACAAACTAAGTGCTTATTTGAATGATGATACCAAGGACATCAATATCTATATACTTCAAATTGTGGTTGTCACTCTTTATCAAGCTAGATGGTACTTCAAAAGTGTTTTTTAGTAGCTTAGGACTAGAGTCATCATTGTACATATACATTCATATAGAATATCATGTTGGATATTATTGATTGGTTCACAATTCATAAGCATATCACCTAAGGTAGGTGACATATTCTCACTTGCTTGGATTTCTTCATCAAAATAGGCATTCAAGAAGGGTACAACACAATTGAATTAGGATAACACCATGATGAAACTACTATGATGTCACCTCTTAAGGATGAAAAAGGACTTGAAGTGGGTTTTGTAATGGACTACAAAGTAGGTAGTGAAGTAGTTGATGGATCTAGAAAGGAAGGGTCATGATTTTGAGAGTTTGCTATATCTAGTATGGAAGTGGGGACATAGGGGCCAATGTAGATCTAGGATGCAAGTGGGGCCATAAGGGTCAATGTAGAGGAAGGTTGTGAGTGTAGTAAGGGAACTTACAAGAGATGAGGTTAAACAGAGAGGAGAGGATAGGATGTTGCTACCACGGATGTGAAGAGAGTGTGAAAACAAAAAAAATATTTTCGCATGCATGTGCTAAGGTGGTGGATAAAAAAAACTCCTCACCCACAATTGAGCCAAGCTACTCCATAATGCTATGTCATAATTTTGATACTATGTAACATTACAGGACCACACCTAGGTTAGCAAGCAAGCCACTAAACATGCTCATCATCCATCAATGTAATGTGAATACAATTAAATAAAAGACAACCGAAAAGAAAACAACACGTTACAACATATTAAACAAGCAATTAAGCATTCAATTCATAACACTTATCTTTTAAAAGAAGTACCAACTAGTAGGTCACCCCGGGCTATGACTCCACTAGGGAAAGGGGACTCTCACTAGTCGGGCACTAAGGTTGAAAACATAAATCAAATCAAAACAATACAAGAAAAAAAGCACCAAATTGAGGAGCATTTCCCCTCACAGACTCTCATTCCCCATAACATGTCCCACCCAAGGATGTGTATCCCTTCTCTATTCCAAATTTCTTCAACCATCACACTTCCCTTCCAAGACTTCAACAACACGCAAACCACGAAGTCCTCAAAGGTTTGTGACACTTGGAACACAAGGATTCTCTCAAAGAGTTATGGCGCCCACTAGGACAAAATATAGGGAAACCTATTCCCAACAATTATCTCACCCAAAGAGAATTCTCCAAAGGATTAAAAAATTGCTTCTTCAAACCCAAACCACCAAGTATTTATAGGGTTACAACAAATCATTCTCCTTCTCACTCTCTCTAGGAAATAGGTAAAAATCCAATGCATGAATGGAAGATGGAATGAATGAATGAGAATTACATGAAATTCTCCCTTTAAATATGCATGTTCCCTTTTTGACACATGACACTCAAAGAAATACCTTTTCCTCCACTTCGTAATTTGTTCCCCTCACTTAGGAACTTAGGATAACATAATAAAACATAGGCTTGTGAATTTAGGAAAATATTATTATATTCCCTTGGCTTAAGCCCCCTTTAATTATCCCATTTTCACAATTCCTAGCCCCCTTTCCCTCTCATGGAGTCCTATCCCCCCACACTCTTTCCACAATGATGTATTTTATTAATATATATTCAAGTATGATTAGAGTTTACAATGTTAGACCCATTGGCCTTTCAACATATAATCTCTCTATCCTAATATCATATAGTAACTCTAGCCCAAACATATATACATACAAGGCACTTTGGCCCAAAGCATATTGAATCTCAAACTTATAAAATGTATGTACATTTATAATTACAACTTGGGGTTAAACCTAGGGGTATTTCATTCCCCTCCCCCTTATTTATGCACTTTCCTCAGTGCATTATATACCACATACAATCAAAATTCTACAAAAATATCCAAAAAGATGTGTTTACTCTTCCCGCGTGATGTCTTCATGCTCCCATTTATCATCTTCAATACAATAATAGGTCCACTAGATCTTTACCAATCCTATTGCTCAATTTCACAGAATATTGATTTTCCTATTCAGTATGCACATAGGATGAACTCTTAAATCTCCTTCTTGCTCCACCTAAATCACAGTCCAATCAATAACATGATTAGCATCATGTACATATCTCTTAAGTAATGACACATGGAAAACATTATGCACATGCATAGATGGAGGTAATGCTAACATATAAAAAACATGCCCAATCTTTCTAGGATTTCAAATGGTTGAGTAATGTGATGTCAACTTTGAATAGTTCTCGAACTTCAAGAAACTTATTTTATCCTTTACTTTTAAGAAAACATGGACACCCACTTTAAACTATCTGTGCATTGGGCCCTTATCAACATAGCTTTTCTTCCTATCATGGGTAGTTTTCAAGTTCTTCTTAAGATTCACCATTTGTTCTTCCATCTCCTTGAGCATCTTAGGCCCAACCACTCCTCTTTCTACAGGATTATCCCAACTCATTGGAGTGTTTCACTTTCTTCCATAAAATGCCTCAAGTGAACTTCATTGTTGTAGGAAAACTTCACCAAATGAAGGTAGTCTTCCCAATAGGAAGGCTTGTACATCACATACATTCATAACATATCTTCAATAACTTGATTTATTCTTTTTGTTTTTTCCATTTGTCTTCAGGTGATATGTTGTATTGAACTTCATATTTGTTCTAAATCCCTTGAATAGACCCTTCCAAAAGTTCAAGGTGAACTTAGGATATCTATCAGACACAATTGCCTTGGGAACACCATAAAGCATGGAAATTTATTTCATATAAATGTATCCAATATTTACTGCTTTATGTGTCGGATTTATTGGCATCATGTTGTCTCATTGTCATGGGAATCTTGGTAATAAAATTCATAGTCACCACTTCCCATTTCTACTCATGAATGTCCAACGGTCACAACAATCTAAGGGGATTCCCATGCTCATATTTAAATTTCTGGCACTCCATGCATTTGGCTATATAACTAGACACCTCCCTTTTCATGCTTGGACACAAGTATTGACCTTTGACAGCTCCTATGGTTTTTTGATAACATGTGTGCTAAGCATGATCCAGATTTTATGAGCAAAACAAAATGACTACAAATTATTAACATATGCTTAACACAGAATAAAAATGATATAGTAAAATTGGTTTTCTATTCAATAAGGAAATAGGATGAAACTGTAAATTGCAGCAGAAAACAATCTTGCCGGAATGGTGGAAGCTTATCTCTGAAAAGAGATGTGAAGGCTACACTCATTAGCAAGAAGATGATTACAATGAGGCTTTGAAGGCATTTTTACAATAAACAGGAGTGTCAAAAACCCTAGACATCCAAAAACCTAACCCTAGGAGATGAAGCGCCAAAAGTCATGTAGGCCCCGTTTGGGTAAGTTGGTACATCAACTTCTCGTAGTCGTAACTTTTGCATACGATCTCCGTTTTAGGTGTACGATAGCCTGTTGGAAATATATATCCGAGGCATACAAATTTTGATGGAAAATTTATGTTGAAACTTTATAATTGCTACATACCCAAAAAAACATCGTTTAGGGCCTCAAAATGGCTCCGGAAGTTCACGGCCCGAAAAACTGCTAAAAATAGTAAATTACCAAAATTGCCAGAAAGTTGTTTTGAGCTAGCTGGAAAAGGTGGGTGGCCACCAATATCCACTTGAATCAATCCTCCCTACTTAGGAAGCAATGGTATCCATTGCGTTGATTCCCCCCATCGGATGAGGAAATTTCTACTGAATTTGGCCTTGAGTGAGCCACTTGCTTGGTGCACGAGCTGCCATGCTTTGACGACTCGATAAAGATGGATGCTTTGCTGTTGAGTGCCCTTGATCTGTGTGTCCACAATATGATCATTGGATGCATGCTGTATGCAGTTGGGGTTGATCTTTGTTGGTTTGAGTTGTTTTGCTACGTTTGAGGTGTCCAATAATGGTGGGAAATAAGGCCGAAGGAGGTCCACATTGAACACTGGGTGAAGGCCAAGGAAGGGAGGAATGTTGAGCTCAAAAAAATTATCCCTTACATCCTTGGTGATGGTGTACGACCCATAATAGAGTGGGAGAAGCTTTCGATGGGGTCCTGTAAGGTGTTCTTTCTGCAAGTGCAACCAAACTTTGTCACCCACCTGAAACTTATGTGGCACCCGATGTTGATCATGGTGCTGCTTGTACTTGTCATTGGACTTATGTAGGATATACTAAACTTGTTTGTGGATGTGCTAGATCCTCTCAATGAACCGAGTATCTTTGTTAGCTTCAATTGGAGCAGGACATGAGTCGGGCGAGATGACTACAAGGGGAAGTGCAACATCTATGGGACCCAATGGTTGGAATCCCAACCCCACCTAAAAGGGGCTATGGTCGGTTGACCTATGCAGGGCTCGATTGTAGCTATGCTAGACATAGGGAATAATCTCATCCCATATGCGAGGGTTCTTGTAATTATACATGCGCAGGATATGCACGATCATTCGATTTACGACCTCGATTTGGCCATCTGTCTAGGGGTGGAAGGCCGTGGATTTGGTGAGCGTGGTGTCCGATAGTGACCAGAGGCTCGACTAGAATGTGCTGAGAAATCAACTGTCACGATTTGAGACAATGGTTTGTGGATTCCAAAATGTAACCAGACTCGTTCAAAGAAGAGCTTGGAAGTGGCTTCTGATGTGATGCTCTTCTTGCAGGCAACTAGAATCACCATCTTAGAAAAGTGATCAACAACCACAAAAACACAGTCATTTCCCTGCTTGGTGGACAGGAGGCTCGACATGTAGTCCATTGAGATGGATTCCCATGGCCTATCAGGAGTAGGAAGAGGGGTGTATAGGCCTTATTTCTTAGTGGTCGGTTTGGAAATAACAAAGGTAGTGTAGGACCTAATATAATTGCCGACCTCTTGTCGAAGTTTCGGCCAGTAGAAATGTTTCTGTAGCATCACCACTGTATTTCCGATGCCGAAGTGTCCTGCCTCCTGACTATAGTGGGATTCCTAGATCAGCTTCACTCACTTGCTTGATGGAACGCAAGCATGGCCTAGACGACACAACAACCCATCCTAAAGATGGAAATTATCGACAAATGTGTTTGCACCCAACATTTGGTAGGTGGTGGTGAAGTTCGGGTCTGTCTAATAGAGTTGGGGCCATCCAGAGGTCTCATGGCTACAAGAGTATAGCACCGTGGTGAGTGCCGCGACTGGCGGTCGATTGAGGAAATCAACGACGTGGTTTGTGCTTCTTGTTTTATACTTGATGTTGATGTGGAATTGTTGTAAGTATGTGGACTACTTTTGATTCCGATCATTCTGTAATTTGGCTTGTGTCTGCATGAATTGCAATGGCTTATGATCAGTGTGGATGACTATTTTCTTCCCAAGAATGTAATGTCTCCACTGGTGGTAGGCTTTCATAATGGAGTACATTTCTTTGTCGTAAGTAGGGTACTTATGGACAACGTCTGATAGTGTCTCATTATGATAGGCCACGGGGTGGCTGTGCTGAGTGAGAACAACACCCACAACATAGTTTGAAGCATCTGTCTTGATCTCAAAGGGCTTCTGTAGGTATGGTAGTGAAAGTACTCGAAATGAGCACAAGCGCTGCTTCAAATCATTGAACGCTCATTGTTGGGACCGAACCCATGCAAATTTTTCCTTACCACCACCCTTGGTTATTTGGCTGAGGGCCGTTGCAATATGGGAGAATCCCAACACGAACCTACGATAGAATTTCGCAAGGCCCAAGAAGATCTGAAGCTCAGCAAGTGTGGTTGGGGCTGGCCAGTCACGAATGACTTGGATATTGGCTGGATCCACATGTATGCCATGCTGATCAACAATGTAGCCCAAGTAATGGATCTTGTCCATGCCGAAGGAGCATTTTTCCAAGTTGGTGTATAGCTTGTGCTGTCGCAGGGTGTGCAAAACCTACTGAATATGCTGCAAGTGTTCTGCCCAAGACTTGTTGTAAACGAGAATTTCATCTAGATACATCACTACAAAAGTATTTGTGAATGGTCGCAGGATATCGTCCATCATCCTCATGAAAGTGGCAGGATCATTTGCCAAACCAAAGGGCATGACCAACCATTAAAAAAGGCCTTCCTTTGACTTGCAGGCAGTCTCCGATACATCTGTCTATTCTCTTGGGACCTGGTGGTAGCCAAACTTCAGATCAATCTTACTGAAGTATTTTCCTGCCATGAGTTGATCAAGGAGGTCGTCGATTCAGGGAATTGGGTATCGATTTCTGACTGTGATTTTATTCAGGGCCCAATAGTCAATGCAGAGTCACCAGGTTCCATATTTCTTCTATACCAGCACGATTGGGCTACCGTAAGGTGATGAGATGGGACGAATGTGCCCCTTGTGGAGAATTTCCTGGATCTGTCACTTAATCTCCTCATTCTCTAACATAGAGCGACGATAGACTAGAACATTGGGCAATGGTGCATTGGGGGTCAGATCGATGGGGTGATTGACTTGACAGTGTAGAGGTACCCTGATAGGTGAGGAGAAGATATCCGAGTATTCTTCGATGAACTTATCTACTTGCTTCTGCTGTGTGGAGAGGTTGACCGCAAAGATCCTCGATGTGGCTATGGTCTTTCGCTCATTTTGAGAGTGAATCAAGAAGAAGAAAAACTTCCCCGTCTGAGAGATGACCTTCCTACATTGCTTGGCATAGATCAAGGAAATAACACTAGGTGGGTTTGCCTTGGGTATCCTGTACAATTTCCTGTTCAAAGTAATAATAACACTACGAGGCCTAGACTCATATACAACATGGGATTTCCATAAATAAGGATGGACCTAAATAACATTACAAACTTCAAGAGGAGAAAAATCACACAATACCTCATCTTTTAAGGGATTGATGCCGTACAACAGTCAATGTTGATGAATGAATCTATAAGAGACATCCTCCAACTTACAAACCTATGAGATGTGGAATATAACAACTATGTGAAGTCTTACTCTTAGCTTACAAAATTGAGAGGAAATCCCTAATAAAGGGTTTGTGGTTCTAGCCTGGAACAGGGGTAGGAATGTATATGGCCTCCTCCATGATGTGAGAGAAAACAACTCCAGATGATCATCCAGTGGAAAAATGATCTGTTGAGTTAGGAAGTGCATGTGGCTGAGCACATGGTGAACGTGGGAAATCCCAAAAGCGTTGGGCACATCATCATGAGAATAATAAACACATATGATGTGATGGCCTCCTCTGAATAACATCAGAGTTGATGAGAAGACTCAAGATGATCCTCCTGTTGGTGGCAGTGGGAAATAAGATCTGTAGAGAAGATGTGCCTATGGTAGGTGAAAGTGTGAGGACCTGGCTCATCTATGTAATGCAGTGAATCAGGTCCATGGCGTCTCTATGGATGTGCCCCCTAGTGGATGAGCACTAGTGGGTGTATCAGATCCTTTTCTATATATTGTTCAAGAGTCATACCTACTTGTAACCCTAGTTATTATGTAAAGGGTACAGGTCAACCCTATGTTAATATGATTAATATAAAGAAGATAATTAATAATGTGAATATTAATTATAATAATAAATATAATAATAAAGTGTATTTGACTTAGAGAGGTCAGACCTGTTGTGCCAATAAGATTCCCTTGCTAATTAGTCAAGACTAATATAAGTAGGAGATTATTCTCCATTGTAGAATCATATCCTCCTCACATGTTTTGGAAATTTCAGCAAGTACTTCTCTTTGGCAAAGGTGCACACTTCTCTTGGGAGATAGGGTTTCTAGGGCTTAAGAACCCTCTTGTGTTCTAAGTCATTCTTGGTGGTGAAATGTATTTCTCTTGAAGAATATAGCAAAGGATTTGGATGGGTTTTTCTCCCTTGTTTGAGAAGGGTTTCCCAGAATATAACTTGTGTACTTGTGCATGGTGTTTCTTCTTGTGATCTTGATTGTTGCAACATTATTGTTTATGGTTAAGACATGATGAAATTAAATGAAATACATGATTAAAATAGATTTTGAAAATTCAACATGGAATCAGAGAATAGGTCTTGAAGATCCCATTGCACAAGCTTTCTCCAGAACATCTACTCTCTCATTTGCAGAAACTGTACGACCCTTGTAGGGTTTCCAGAAAATCCGTACGAACTCCTTTTTCAGAGAAGTTTCACCACTAAAAATTGGATTCTTGGGCTGAAAAAGACTTAGAAAGGTACGACCTCCTTCAATGTATCTCCAACAAGTCTCAGAACTAAATCCCGGGCATTTTCAAAATTTTGACCCTAATGGCTTCTAGGGTTTCGTCAAAATTATGAATCTTATTTATGAAAATTTCTTGAAAGAAGCTATCATACTTAAAGGATTATTGTTGGCAGTCATAAGCCCAAGAAAACCTAAAATTTCTAGCCTAGCCTAGCCGTTAGGTTTTTCTAGCCTAGTTGACAAGGGTTTGTGAAGATGAGCAATTTCATGATGGGAAGCAAGCTCAACACCAAACTTCAATGCAATGAAGACATCAACATATCAACACTCTCAGGTATGGTTCCTATCAATGAAAACACTTGGATAATTGATAGTGGTGCTTCCAGGCACATGATCGGTATTAGCAATCATTTAACACACTTCATTGATAAATATACACATCTACATGTGGTCCTTGGAAATGATGCTAGATATAACGTGAGAGGAGTTGGAACCTCCACCTTCCAACTAGACTCAGATATGAAGCCCAAACTAGAAGAGGTTTTATATATACCAGGAATCAAGAGAAACCTTGTCTCTATTTCGGCTCTTGAAGACAAAGGTTACAAAATCACCTTCTTCGAAGGGAGAGTCCTTGCATGGCACAAAGACTCTCATATCATCTCTTCCAAAGTAATCGACATCAGAGACAACAACCTATACAAGTTGACCATCAAACCAATTCAAGCCTTATTAAATGACACTATTAGCCTAAGTGAGCTATGACATAGAAGGCTTGCTCACATTCATTATAGAGCTCTTCCAGATCTAAGGAAAATGGTAACATGTCTACCAGAGATCCAGATCCAACATGAAGGAGTTTGCAAAGGGTGTGCCCTTGGTAAAAATGTTAAAGGATCCTTTCCTAGTAGCGAAAACAGATCAAAGGAAATCTTGGACTTGATCCATTCATATGTATGTGAGCCAATGACCGTTTCATCCCTAAATGGGTACTTGTACTATGTACTATTCATAGATGACCACTCCAGGAAAACATGGATCTACTTTTTGAAGAATAAGGATGGCTTCCTTACCAAATTCCAATAATTTAAATCTCAGGTTGAAANGGTAACATGTCTACCAGAGATCCAGATCCAACATGAAGGAGTTTGCAAAGGGTGTGCCCTTGGTAAAAATGTTAAAGGATCCTTTCCTAGTAGCGAAAACAGATCAAAGGAAATCTTGGACTTGATCCATTCATATGTATGTGGGCCAATGACCGTTTCATCCCTAAATGGGTACTTGTACTATGTACTATTCATAGATGACCACTCCAGGAAAACATGGATCTACTTTTTGAAGAATAAGGATGGCTTCCTTACCAAATTCCAATAATTTAAATCTCAGGTTGAAAAATTGACCGAAAGAAAAATTGAAGTATTGAGATAAGATAATGGAGGAGAATACACAAAAGAATTCATCAATTGTTTTATTGAAGTAGGGATCAAGAGGGATCTCACAGTGCCGTACATCCCTAAAAAGATGGGGTTGCTGAAAGGAAGAACATAACCATCATTGAAGCAACTAAAGCAATGATACATGATTAGAGTCTACCAATGACTCTATGGGAAGAAGAATGTATGACTACATTATATGTTCAAAATTGTAGCCCTCATCAGATCCTGAAAAAACATTACTTCATAAGAAGCATTCACTGAAGTGAAACCTAAAATCAAACACTTCAAAATATTTGGATGTCTAGTGTAGCTTCATGTACCTAAAGAAAATATGTCCAAACTAGAACCTTCAGGAAGGAAGGGTACTTTTGTAGGATACAGTGAATCCTAAAAAGCATACCGAATCTACAACCCAGGACAAAGACAAATTGAAGTAAGAAGATACGTCACCTTTGAATAAGAAGTAGCCTTCCATAAATCTAGAGAAGCTCAGATGGAAATAGATGGTGAAATAAAACCTCCTCCTCGTTCAGAAATTCAAAGGGAGATAGATAGTGTTCCAGATGAGCCTACAACACAAATTAATCCAACTCCTCCAACATATTCGGTTGCCCCAAGTAATGTACCTAGTGACATCACTATTGGAAATAAAAGACTTGCTTGGTCACGCCAAACGTTAGAAGAAGAAGAAAGACATAAATCTCCACAAGGAGAAATTAGAGAAAGAAAGAGACCTAAGATATTCTCTAGCTACCTTTCAACTATGACTCACATTATTGATTCATAACCAACCTATCATGGGGAAGCCTTAGGTGGAAAAGTATGGAAAGATGCCATGACTGAAGAATATCAATCTATACTAAAGAATGATGTATGAGATGTTGTCCCAAGTCTATAAGGGAAGTCCGTAGTAACTTCCAAATGGATTTACAAAATCAAACATATTGTTGATGGAAGCATTGAAAAATATAAAGAAATATTTTTGGCTAGAGGGTTCTCACAAATAGAGGGAGTCGATTATGACGAGACTTTCGCACCAATATCTAGATATACCTCCATTATATCCATCATTTCTCTAGCTACTTCCATGGGCTGGAAGCTACATCAGATGGATGTAAAGACAACTTTTCTCAATGGCGAAATCGAGAAAGAAGTCTACATTGAACATCCAGAAGGTTTCATTATACACAACAAAAAATATCATGTTTGCAGATTGAATAAAGCCCTATACGGCTTAAAACAAGCCCCACGTGCTTGGCATGAGAAAATAGATGGTTTCCTAATAATTTTGGGTTTAATAAAAGCTCAGCCGACCCAAACTTATATTATAGCATTAATGGAAATGAATGTTTGATTCTAGTCCTTTATGTGGATGATATTTTCATCACCATCTCAGAAAGGCTCATTCCTGAATGTAAAGAGGCATTAACTGCCAAATTTGAAATGAAGGATTTGGGCCAGATGAATTACTTCTTGGGACTAGAAGTATGGCAGAGATCAGAAGAGATTTTCCTAAGCCAAGGAAAATATACTTTGTAGATTCTGAAAAGATTCCAAATGGCAGATTGTAAATCCATGCCAATGCCAATGGTAATGGATCTGAAGAATATGAATGATACCAATTCCATAGATGTAGATCCAAATTTATATCAACAACTTATTGGATCCTTGATGTATCTGGTTAACACCAGACCAAAATTTTGCTATGCAGTAAATATACTTAGCCAGTTTATGAGGTAACCAAAAAAAACACATTGGATGGATGCCAAACACATATTAAGATAATTACATTGATCCAGGTGGATATCAGTGGCCACCCACCTTTTCTGACTGGCTCAAAACAATTTTCTGGCAATTTTGGCAATTTACTATTTTTAGCAGGTTTTAACTTCTGGGGCCATTTTGAGGGCCTAAATGAAGATTTTTTGAGATCAAGGTTCTCAATGATATCCAAAGGCATCATTGATCCCCCAAAATGAATCTCCTCAACGATACCTTTCCAATGAGCTATCACATGCCTAAAACGAAGATCGTATGCAAAAGTTATGACCTCGGGAAGTTGATGTACTAACTTACCCAAACGGGGCCCACATGACTTTTGGCGCTTCATCTCCTATGGTTAGGTTTTTGGATGTCTATGACTTTTAGCATTCTCGTATATTGTAAAAATTCCTCTAGAGACTCATTGTAATCATCTTCTCACGGATGCGAGGAGCAGTCACATCTCTTCTCAGAGATAAGCTACCAACGCCCTAGCTAGTTTATTTCCATTTTGTCTGTAAGCATATTTCAGTCATTTGTTATTAATGAAATGAAGTCTTATTTCCACTGCATCTCTGCGTTTATGTGTATTTCTGTATTTCATTGTGATCCTTCATAAATCCGGATCATACATGGCACTATTGGTTATGGCCTAAAATATGCAACAAATGTGGATCTAAGATTGGAAGGGTATGCTGATGAAGATTGCATAGGAAGTGTAGTAGACAAAAAGAGCACCTCAGGAAGCTGCTTCACCCTTGGTTCAGCCATGGTTTCATGGTGCAACAAAAAACAAATCTCTGTGGCTTTGAGTACAACAGAGGCATAATACATTGCACTAAGTGTAGCAGTTCGTGAAGCTATTTGGCTTCACAAAATCGTGACAAATTTGTTTGAAAATGAGATGGATCCTACCACCATTCATTGTGACAATCAGAGCTGTGTGAAGCTCTCAGAGAATCCATTATTTCATGACAAATCAAAACATATTGAAATCAAGTACCACGATATCAGAGATATGGTATAGAGGAAGATAGTACATGTTCAATATCTTTCCACCCATGAACAAATTGCTGATATATTCACTAAACCAATTGCCAAGACAAAGTTTGAGTATTTATGTGAGAATCTTGGCTTGATGGAGAATGCCTCCCTAGCTAAGAGGGAGTGTTGATGAATGCAGCTATAGGAGACATCCTCCAACTTACAAACATGTGAGATGTGGAATATAGCAGCTAATTGTGAAGTCTTACTCTCAGCTTACAAACCTGAGAGAAAGCCTCTAATAAAGGGTTCATGGTTCCAACCTGGGACAAGGGCTAGGAATGTATATGGAATCCTCCATGATGTGAGAGAGAAGAAATCTAGATGATCATCCGGTGGAAAAGCGATCTGTTGAGTTAGGATGTGCCTGTGGCTGAGCACATGGTGAACATGGGAAATCCCAAAAGTGTTGGGCATATCATCATGAGAATAAGAAATGAAGATGATGTGATGGCCTCCTATGAACATTAGCAGAGTTGATGAGAATAATCCATATGATCCTCCTGATGGTGGCTGTGGGAAAGAAGATATGTAGAGCAGATGTGCCTATGGATGAGCATAGGTGAACGTGTGAGGACCTCGCTCATCTGTGTTGGGGACGCCCTTTCCTGTCTTTTGCTGTGAGGGGTTCCCAGGCCCAAATTTCCATGTCTTTTATTTGAGCTTCTGCTCAATTTTGATAACATATCGGTAGGCCACACCCAAGGACGAGATGTACAAAAATTCCATTTCAGTTTGGATGTATCTATGCAGAGCACCACGATACTTGAGCACCAGATGTTGCTCTGAATGTTTGATACCCAACTTGGTGCGCAAGGTATGGAAGATATTTGTGAACTCTGGCATTACTTAGTCTCTTTCTTGCCGCAGTGTGGTCCATTTAGTATACAAGTCATCATAACTTCCAACATGGTATTATTGTTCCTTAATAGCATCCCTGAAGGATTCCAAGGTGGTCATGACTGTAAATAATGAGGGTTCCTCTCTTTTCTTTTGCTCACAGAAAGTTTCCCACCAATATTTGACATGGGGAATGGCTTTCAGGAGCGCAAAAGTAATCTTTTCTCTATTCGAAAAGTTATGGACAAAAAAATACCCTTCTAGTAGATTCAACCACTTGTTTACACCATTTGCATCTATCTGACCTTCAAATACAAGAATATAGAATTTATTTGTACCTTGAAGGGGGCGACGCTTTCACTCAAAGAATATACATCGCCTGTTGGTAGTTGCCAAAGGATTTGCATGAAAATATCCATCATCTCGTTCCTCTGTTGCATGAGGGATTCCTCAAGATTTTTTTTGAAAGGATCTCCTATCCTGTCATATTTCTTTTCTCCTACGATGAGAGGTCGCTTGGGCGTGTGAGAGCTTTGGTCCTCAAGATAAACAAGCGTGAGACCTAGTTCTTTGTACTTTGACCTCGTTGGGGACATGCATTAAGACGACAAGGAGTAGACCACTCTGATACCACTGATACCACTGATCCAAATTTTATGAGTAGAGCGAAATGAATACAGATTATTAACATATGCTTAACATAGAATAACAAAGATACAATAAAACCAGTTTTCTACTCAATAAGGAAATAAGCTGAAACTGTAAAATGCAGTGGAAAACAAGCTTGCTAGAACGGTGGTGGCTTATCTCTAAGAAGAGATGTGACAACTGTGCTCATTCACAAGAAGATGATTACAATGAGGCTTTGAAGGCCTTTTTACAATAAACATGAGAGTCAAAAACCCTAGACATCCAAAAACCTAAACCTAAGAGATGAAGTGCCAAAAGTCATGTGGGCCCCATTTGGGCAAGCTAGTACATCAACTTCTCGGGGTCATAACTTTTGCATACGATCTCCATTTTAGGCGTAGTATAGTTTGTTGGAAATATCTATCCGAGGGATAGAATTGTTGACTAAAATTACATGTTGAATTTTTTTGACTGCTACATACCCAAAAAAGAGTAGTTTAGGGCCTCAAAATGACTCCAGAAGTTCAAGACCTGAAAAACTACTAACAATAGTAAATTACCAAAATTACTAGAAAGTTGTTTTGAGCTAGCTGGAAAAGGTGGGTGGCCACTTGATCCATATGGATATCGGTGGTCACCCACCTTTTCCAACTAGCTCAAAACAATTTTCTGGCAATTTTGGTAATTTACTATTTTTAGCAGGTTTTAACTTCCGGGGCCATTTTGAGGCCCTAAATAATGTTTTTTTTTGTTTGGGAAAATAGGTTTTAAATATATAAGTTCCTTCTATATTGTGTCTAAAATGAATCTCCTCATCGATACCTTTCCAACGGGCTATCATACGCCTAAAACATAGATCGTATGCAAAAGTTACGACCCCGAGAAGTTGATGTACTAGCTTACCCAAATGGGGCCCACATGACTTTTGGCGCTTCATCTCCTAGGGTTAGGTTTTTGGATGTCTAGGGATTTTGGCATTCCTTCTTATTGTAAAAATTCATTTAGAGCCTCATTGTAATCATCTTCTTGCGAATGAGCGCAACCATCACATCTCTTCTCAGAGATAAGCCGCCACCATTCAAGCAAGCTTGTTTCAATTGCATTTTATAGTTTCAACTTATTTCATTATTGAATAGAAAACAAGTTTTACTGTATCTCTGTTATTTTGTGTTAAGTACATGTTAATAATCTATATTCATTTCGTTCTGCTCATAAACTCTGGATCAGTGGTATGAGAGCAGTCTTCTCCTTGTCGTCTTAATGCATGTCCCCAATGAGGTCGGAGTACAAAGAGTTGGGTCTCGAGCTTGTTTCTCTTGAGGACAAAATCTCTCGCATGCCTAAGCGACCTCTCATGGTAGGAGAAAATAAAGATGAAGGGACAAGAGATTCTTTCAAACTATTGATTGAGGAATCCCTCACACAATAGAGGAGCGATATGATGGATAGTTTCGCACAGATCCTTCGATGACTACCAACAGGTGACACATTTTCTTCAAACGGAGGCGATGCCCCCCTTCAAGGTACAAAAAAACTTTGATATTCCTATATTTGAAGGTTAGATAGACGCAGATGTTGTAGACAAGTGGTTGAATCTACTAGAAGGGTATTTTTCTGTCCATAACTTTTCGAATAGAGAAAAGATTACTTTTGCGCTCCTCAAAGCTGTTCCCCATGTCAAATATTGGTGGGAAACTTTCTGTGAGAAACAGGAAACAAAGGAACCCTCATTATTTTCAGTCAAGGATGATATTAAGGAACAATACTACCCTATCGGAAGTTATGACAACCTGTATACCAAATGGACCACATTGTGGCAAGAAAGAGACCAAGCAGTGCCGTATTTCACAAATATCTTCCATACCTTGCACACCAAGCTGGGTATCAAATATTCAGAGCGACGTATGGTGCTCAAGTATCATGGTTCTCTACATAGATACATCCAAACTGAAATGAAATTTCTGGACATCTCATCCTTGGGCACAGCCTACCGATATGCCGTCAAAATCGAGCAAAAGCTCAAACAAAAGACGCAGCGGGCCTGGGAACCCCTCACAACAAAATCCAGTAAAGGGAAGCCTCAACCTATAGAATAAAGGACAAGGCAACTATGGACAATATCAGGACAACCAATCCAATCCACAGGTAAAGAAGGACACCAGAAAGACAAAGAAAAGATACCAGGAAGTGGTGTGACTTCTATAAGAGCCCTTGGCATAACACTGCTGACTGCCGCTCAAAGAAGTCATTGGTGGCCGAAGTGAAAGCCAATGAATAAGATGTAGATTCTGACTCTGATCTAGAAACAAAAAGGGGAAGACGTATCATTGACATAGAACCCAGTTCCAATGTTGCTACCACCAAGCTCTAGCCTAGTGAACTAAACGAGCCATAATAAGGAGAGTGCCTCTTCCATTCACATATGTGGGTAAAAAGCACCCTGCTGCACTTCATCATTGATAGCGGTAGCCAGAAGAACCTCATCTCAGCAGAGGTCATCAAGCAGCTGGCCCTTCCAACAACACCGCACCCACAACCCTACAACATTGGATGGATCCGCCAAGGAAGCGATCTTTGCGTCAGCCAATAGTGCCGACTTTCATACAACATCAAACCCTTCAAAGAAGAGGTATTGTGTGATGTTTCTCCTCTCAAAGTTTGTTATGTTCTTTTGGGCCAACCTTATTTATGGAAACGTCATGCTGTATATGAGTCTAGGCCTCGTAGTGTTATTATTACTTTGAACAGGAAATTGTACAGGATACTCGAGGCAGTCCTACCTAGTGTTATTTCCTTGATCTCTGTTAAGCAATGTAGCAAAGTCATCTCTCAGACGGGGAAGTTTGTCTTCTTTGTGATTCACTCTTAGAATAAGAGAAAGATCACAGCCACATCTAAGGTCTTTGCAGCCTACCTCTCCACACAACAGAAGAAAGTAGATAAGGTTGTGGAAGAATACTTGGATGTCTTCTCCTCACCTACAGGGGTACCTATGCACTGCTAGGTCAAGCACCCCATCGATCTGAGCCCCAGTGCATCGCTGCCCAATGGGCCAGTCTATCACCACTCTCTATTAGAGAATGAGGAGATCAAGCGATAGATCCAAGAACTTCTCCACAAGGGGAACATTCGTCCCAAATCGTCACCTTGTGGGAGCCCAATTGTGTTGGTACAAAAGAAATATGGAACTTGACGACTCTGTATTGATTACTGGGATCTGAATAAAATCACTGTAAAAAATCGGTACCCGATTCCCCGAATCAACGACCTCCTTGATCAACTCACGGGGGCCAAATACTTCAGTAAGATTGATCTGAAGTCTGGCTACCACCAGGTCCCGATAGAACAAATAGATGTATGGAAGACCGCCTTCAAATCAAAGGAAGGCCTTTTTGAATGGTTGGTCATTCCCTTTGGTTTGAAAAATTCTCCAGCCACTTTCATGAGAATGATGGACGATATCCTGCGACCATGCACCAATAATTTTGTAGAGGTGTATCTGGATGATACTCTAATTTACAACAAGACTTGGGCCGAACACTTGCAACATTTTCAGCAGGTTCTGCACACCCTATGGTAGCACAAGCTAGACGCCAACTTGGAAAAATGCTCCTTCGACATGGACATAGTCCATTACCTAGGCTACATCATTGATCAACATGGCATAGATGTGGATCCAACCAAGATCCAAGTCATTCGTGACTAGCCATCCCAAACCACACTCACTGAGATTCAAAGATTCTTGGGCCTTGCCAATTTCTACCACAGGTTCGTGTTGGGATTCTCCCATATTACATGGGTCCTCAGCCAAATAAGCAAGGGTGGTGGTAAGGCGAAATTTTCATGGGGACGGTCCCAACAACAAGCATTCGATGATTTGAAGCAGTTCTTGTGCTCAACCCCAATACTTTCATTACCATACCTGCAACATCCCTTTGAGATCGAGATAGATGCTCCAGACTATGTTGTGGGCACAATTCTCACTCAACATGGCCACCCTGTAGCCTATCATAGTGAGACATTGTCAGATACTATCCGTAATTACCCTACTTACGACAAAGAAATGTACTCCATTGTGCAAGCCTGCTGCTAGTGGAGGCATTACATTCTTGGGAAGGATACAATCATCCACACTGATCATAAGCCACTACAGTTCATGCAGACACATAGAACATTGCAGAATGACCACCATCAAAAGTGGTCCACATACTTGCAGCAATTTCACCTCAACATCAAGTATAAAACAAGAAGCACCAATCGCGTCGCTGATTGTCTCAATAGACTGTTAGTCACGGAACTCACCACGGTGCTAGAATATTGTGACCATGAGACCTCTGGATGGCCCCAAATCTACGAGACAGACCCCAAATTCATCACCACCTACCAAATGTTGGGTGCAAATGAAATTGTCGATAATTTCCATCTTCAGGATGGGTTGTTGTGTCATCTATGCCATATCTGTGTTCCATCAAGCGAGAGAGCGAAGCTGATCTGGGAATCCCACTACAGTTGGGTGGTAGGACACTTCGGTGTCGAAAAGACAGTGGCGATGCTACAAAAACATTTCTACTAGCCGAAATTTCGACAAGAGGTCAACAAGTATATTAGGTCTTGCACTACTTGTGCTATTGCCAAACTGACCACTAAGAAACAAGGCCTGTACACCCCTCTTCCTACTCCTGATAGGCCATGGGAATCCATATCAATGGACTACATGTCGAGCCTCCCATCCACCAAGCGGGAAAATGACTGTGTTTTTGTGGTTGTTGATCGCTTTTCTAAGATGGCGATTCTGGTTGCCTACAAGAAGAGCATTACAACAGAGACCACTGCCAAGATCTTCTTTGAACGAGTTTGGGTAAATTTTGGAATTCCACAAACCATTGTCTCAGAATGGGATATTTGATTTCTTAGCACATTCTGGTTGAGCCTCTGGTCACTATTGGACACCAAGCTCACCAAATACATGGCCTTCCACCCCTAGATAGATGGCCAAACCGAGGTCGTAAATTGAATGATTGTGGATATCCTTCGCATGTATAATTCAAATCACCCTTGCACATGGGATGAGAGCCTTCCCCATGTCCAACATAGCTACAAACTATCCCTGCATAGATCAACCGACCACAACCCCTTTCAAGTGGGGTTGGTATTCCAACCATTGGGTCCCATAGATGTTGCACTTTCCCTTGCGGTCACCCCGACCGACTCATCTCCTGCTCCAAATGAAGCTGACAAAGCCACCTAGTTCATTGAGTGAATCCAACACATCTTCCAACAGGTTTAGGATATCCTACATAAGTCGAATGACAAGTACAAACAACGCCATGATCAACATCGGGTGCCACATAAGTTTCAGGTGGGCGACAAAGTTTGGTTACTTTGTAGAAAGAATGCCTTAAAGGATCCCATCAGAAGATTCACCCACTCTATTATGGGTCATACACCATCACCAAGGTCATGTGGGATAATTATTTTGGGCTCAACATTCCTCCTTTCCTTGGACTGCACCCAGTGTTCAACATGGATCTCCTTCGCCCTTATTTCCCACCATTATTGGACACCTTAGAAGTAGCATAACAACTGAAACCAACAGAGATCAACCCCGACTGTATACAACATGCATCCAATGATCATATTGTGGAAACATATATCAAGGGAACTCGACATCAAAGGATCCAACTTTATCGAGTCGTCAAAGAAGGGTAGCTCCTGCACCAAGGAAAGTGGCTCACCCGAGGCCAAATTCAACAGAAATTTCCTCATCTGATGGGGGAACTCAACGCAATGGAGACCATTGCTTCATAAGGAGGGAGGATTGATCTAGATGGATATCGGTGGCCACCCACCTTTTCCAACTGGCACAAAACAATTTTCTGACAATTTTGGTAATTTACTATTTTTAGCAGGTTTTAACTTCCGGGGCCATTTTTGATCCGTATTATTTTCGGCACGAAATGAGAGGGGAGATATAACACATAAATATTCAGAGATATTGCAAGAGAGACAACAATATAACAGATATATAGTGAAAATATAACAAGAGTCACAGATATACAGTAATACACGATTTCTATTAATGAAATAAATGTACAGAGGCTGTAAAAGTACAGAGTGAAGGACTCGCTAGAATGGTGGTAGCTTATCTCTGAAAAGAGATGTGATGGCTACTCGCATTTGAAAGAATATGATAATTAAAATGAGGCTCTAAGGGCCTTTTTAACAAAAGTAAAATCCAAAACCCTAACCCCAGAAGATGAAAAGCCAAAAGGTTTGTGGGCCCCGATGGGGGTAGTTGATACGTCAACTTCCGAGGGGCGTAACTTTGGCATACGATCTCCGTTTGGGGAGAACGATAGCTCGTTGGAAATATATATCTGAGAAATACAACTTTTGTGTGAGAAACATTGATCTACAATCCATGTTGCTCCTTGTTTTCTCAAGAAACATCGTTTAGGGCCTCAAAATGGTCCCGAAAGTTAAAAACTGCTAAAAATAGTAAATTACCAAAATGATCAGAAACATGTTTTGGGCCAGTTGGAGAAGGTGGGTGGCCACCGATATCCACCTGGATCAATCCTCCCTCCTTAGGAAAAAATAGTCTCCATTGCGTTGAGTTCTCGGGGGGAGAGGGGAAAGTGATTGCTGACTCTGAATCTTGGTGAGCTGCTTGCCTTCCTAGAGATGTTTCACTGCTTGGTTTGTTGAAGGTTGTCACAAACTTGTGGCTATAAGGGTTGGACCTTTTTAACCAATATGGCTACATGAGATGACTGTGTGTAGAAGGAATCTTTGCGTTTTGCTACAATCTTGTTGACCTTCTTCTGTTGGATAGAAGGTGCTTGGGTTGAAGCTGTGGTGGTTGCAGTATCCTTCTATTCACCTTTTGAATAGATTGTGAAGAAGATAAATTTTGTAGTATGAGATACTACCTTGCGGCACTGTTTAGGTGGGGCAGTAGTTGGAACTACCTCTGGTATCCTGTAGATATGACCCCCAAGAGTAACAATGAAACTACGGGGTCGAGACTCATAGATAGCATGGAGTTTCCACATATATGGCTGGACCAAGAGAACATCACAAACATCTAGTGGGGCAACATCACATAATACCTCATCCTTGAAGGGTTGGATGCCGTATGCCAATCGAAACTGCTGGATGACATGAATATCTTGTCCTTGCCGAAGCCACCCGATGTTGTATGGCTACAGGTGTGGTGTTGTCGACAATCCCAACTGTTTGATGACCTCTGCTGAGATGAGGTTTTTCTGGCTTCCGATATCAACAATAAAATGCAGCAGGGTCCCCTACACCCACATCTGTGAATGAAAAAGGTGCTCCCCCTCTTCAGGATCTGTTGGCTCTTCTGGTTGAATTGCTATGGTTGCAACAATAGCAGTGGGGTCTACGTCAATGATCTGTCCTTTACCAGTATTTTCAGAATCAGATTCAGAATCAGGGTTCGGCTCCTTGTCTTTGATCTCAGCCACCAATGACTGTTTTGAGTGACATTCATCGGTGTTGTGCCAGGAGATTTTGTGGAAATCACACCATTTTTTGGTGT
>SNQJ01S0041480.1:117939-131868 GCA_010110895.2 Picea sitchensis
CACTTATCCGAGAAGGGCTAAGTGGGGCAATTATCCGAGAAGGGATAAGTGCGGTTGGGATTCTAAACCAACGTCCCATGTGGAGAGCACATGAGGACATGTCAAGGGAGTTGAACCTTGATGTCATACACTATGGGAGTTTAACCTAGTGTTTCTAGAGGGTGTAGCCTCTAGAAGTCCACATGGAGTGCCATGTGTGACAAACTTTCTCCAGATCGTACTCCTCTATGAATTGAGTTGAGTTGATTTGTGAGGAAACTTATCTGAGAAGGGATAAGTGGGGCAATTATTCGAGAAGGGATAAGTGTGGTTGGGATTATAACCCAACGTTCCTTGTGGAGAGAAAATGAGGACACGTCCCATGAGGACCCTAATCTTTCTAGAAGGTGTAGCCTCTAGAAGTCCACATGGAGTGCCATGTGTGACAAAATTTCTCCAGATCATACTCCTCTGTGAATTGAGTTGAGTTGATATGTGAGGATACTTATTCAAGAAGGAATAAGTACATTTAGGCTTATATCCCATTGTACCATGTGGAGAGAACATGCGGACATGTCAAGGGAGTTGACCCTAAGTGTTCCTAGAGGGAGTAGCCTCTAGAAGTCCACATAGGAGTGCCATCTGTGACAAATATTTTACTACTATGGTGGTTTTGTACCACTGGCAGAGACTGCATGTTTCTAGACAGTAGTTGTGTACTACTATGGAAAGATACCTCCCTAGATAAGAGGGAGTGTTGATGTTTCACCATCGGGCATAAATTCTCCTATATTGGGTTGCAAACCAAGGGAGATAGGATACATTTATCACAAAGGTGCACTTGTGGTAAATGGGCTCAAATGTAGTCCTTCGTTGATCATGACAAGGAATAATATGGACTCGAGGTGCTTGAAGGGCTTTTTGCGTGTTAATTAGCATCAAGCCAATATTCACTCATAGGTGTGTGCCTGTGGTGAAAGATCCTGGTGTGGTCTTTGTCCTAGTCATGGTGATTTTACAAGGCATGATAAAGACTCAAGATGCTATGCTATTACATGCGGACCCAAAATGAGCCTAATCTTAGAGAGAGTTAATTGGCTCTGAGGGAGGGCCGCAGAAGGAGTTTCTCCTCGGTTTAGGTGGGAGAGAGATGTCTCCCAAGACTGACAGACATGTGTCATGAGTCTAGGGTGAAGTTTGTATACTTTAAAGACAATAGTGGCATGTTGCAAAATGTCTCCCTCGTTGAGAGGGAGTGTTGATGTTTAGACAACATCGAGAAGACATTCTCTAAAGATAATAATTAATAATATAATTATTATTGATTATTATATATATTACATAATAAGTAAATGATAATAACAAATAATTATTGATTATTCAAGGGACACATCCTTTCATGGATGGTCACCTTATGTTCCCTATATATGAAACCCTCATCATTGTAATAATATATTGAATATCTCTCATATCTCATATGAATAAAAACCAACAAAAAAATCATATATTCCACCATCATTAAAAAAATATCATATTAAAAATTAGTTAAAAAATAATTAATTAAGAATAAAAGAAACAAGTTGTAAAAGAGTTATTTTTAATGAAATAATAATAAAAAAATATTAAAAATAAAAGTTATTTAATTAAAATTTTTATAGAAATTAAATTGAAAAACATATTTTGCAACTTATATAATAAAGGTATTCAAATTATTAAAAATTTAATTGTGTTTGAGTTTTGAAATCTTTTAGAGTGGACATTCCACTAGCATTAAAAAAAGATCATATATTCCACCAACATTAAAAAAGATCATATTAAAAATTAGTTAGAAAATAATTGATTAAGAATAAAAGAAACAAGTTGTAAAATAGTAATTTTTAATGAAATAATAAGAATAAAATATTAAAAATAAAAGTTATTTAATTAAAAAATTTAATAATAAAAAGAAATTAAAAATTAAAAGTTATTAACCAGAAATAAAAAAAATTGTTAATAATGAGAAAATGAAAAATAAAAATTAATATTTAAATTAATTGATGTAAGTTATATAAAATAATTTTATAATAAAGTGGAATAAGTAAGCCAATGATTACGCCTAATTAAGTTTAATGAAAATGCATCAATCTAAATGAAAAATAAAGAAATGAAATGAATTATAATATATGATTAATTTAAATTACATCTTTTAATATAAATAAGAAGAGAGCTTAAAATTAAGATTAAAGATATGATAATTATATGTAAATAAAATATTATGAAGACACAGTAAATAATTTAAAGATAATGTACTAAGAAAAAAATCAACTTAAAAAATGGTATCGAGAAAAGAGTAATTAATGGAGATAGGAAGAGAAATTATATAAGGATGGATTAAATTATAAAAAAAAAATGCTAATGGGTAGCCAAATAATCCAAAATAATTTAATCATGATGTTAAGAAAGAATAATAAGAGATAAATTAAAGAAATAAGATGAATGAGATAATGGAATTTTTTTACAAAATTGATTGAGTTTGAGTCATTATATTGTCTGTGATTTATCTTGATACTTTCATAATGGAAAAAATCGGAGGAATCAATTTGCAAGGTTATTTTAGTGGCAGGTCCTAATTTGAAAAATAGGGGTCTGGAACCTTTCGAGGCCACTTTGAGGCATCAAAGGACATTTTTTCGGTTATGAATTTTCCAACATACATGGATCCACTTGACACTATTTTACACATTGAAACCTTTCCAATGGTGCAAACCATTCATGAATCAGAGCTTGGATGGAAAAGTTATACCTCTCGCAAGTTGACCTACCATCTTGACCACCATGGTATGATAGGATGCCACATCAGTCTCTGTTACTCATACATATGGGGCTATCCATGTGTGTAGTTTCAAGAAGATTCTAGAATTTTCAAAACCTCATCAAAATTGAGGGTATAGGAAGTCAAAAACCTATACCTAGATGGCTATTACACTATGTTAAATATGAGGCCACTAAGAGGATAAGGGGTTCCATTATTTTTCATTTTATCTTGTTACATAGCTGAGAAAAACATCTGATAGTGGTAGTATGTGAGCATAAAAGAGGAGGAGAGATTATGTAGCAACCATACATGCCACAGAACAAAGGAAACTCCATAGAGAGTGTCTCTTTCTTTGTACTTGCATCATTTATTTACCAGATAAAAGAGAAGAGAGAAGTTTCAGCTTATAACTATGTTTTCTCTTGTATTGGGTTTTACGAGGTCATATCTTGTGTTTATTTAAGAATGGTGTGAATGTGTTTTACTGCACTTTTTTTTGTGTTTTATCTATTTTATCAGTAACTAAATATTATGGATATATAAATGAAATTAACCGTAATAGTAAATATTTCAGTATTTTATTATATTTGTTGTGACGAACTATTCTAGTGGAATATCCATGGCTGAACTATTCCAGTGGAATATGCACAACGATTTACAGATCATATTGGTATCAAATCCATGTTTTTTCTTTTAGGTATCTGTGGGAAGTTTCAGTATCCAAGAATCAACTAAAGGAGAATTCACAGAAGTCCTATCCATGACAGATGAGTCTGTTCATAATAATCCTCAAGATCCAACATAAGAGAAATTTGAGTGGTTGGAAGAATAGGGTTTCGACATCAGTGACAATATGAACATCCTCATGGTTGTTCTATGAAGCAAGCTCGGACCATTCAAATATGATGGAGGATCTAACTTAGAGAACATATCGAAGGGGAAATCAAAAGATTAAGAAGAAAATGAGTTGTAGAAAGAATTTGAAAAAGAGAAGTCAAGTTTGAGTGCCATGAACTCTTCATAATCCCTATTCAAGATGGAAGTGAAAGTGGACATAAATCCATATAAAGGTGAGATCCATGCATTAAAAATGAATCTTTGGTTGCAATAACTAGAATTTTATTTTAGCATTCACCATATAGATGAAGAGAAGAAGATTTCATTTTCTAGATTGAAGTTAGAGTGCCACAATTTAGCCTGGTAAGAAATCCATATGGAAGCACTTAGGTTGGAGGGTGATCCACTAGTAACTAGGTGTGAGGAATTCAAAACCCTTATTAATTCCCAATTTTACCCTATTAGGTATGTATAGGACCAATCCATCTGATGACACTACTTCAGGAAGAGGTAGGGGTAGAGTGTATATGAGTACATTACTTAGTTCAGACATATTAGTTCAATATAAGCATGTAGATTTTGGAAATAGAGGAAGGAGAAGGAGCCTCCAATTGTAACATCCCACTCTTGCACACACATGATATGACTTATTCTTTGAGGATACATGCGTGCAAGTGATCTGGTTCAGTATATGATTTTTTGTTTCACTTAGGGATTCTGATGATGATTTTGTGTATATGATGTTATGTTATTTGATTTATATGTATAGACAAGTGCTATTGACGGGTTTCTCTTGAGTGTGTAGAACACTTGACAGATTGATGATGTTGATGGCATCAATGGACCTCCTTGGACTTTAGATCGAGTCGAGGAGTGGACTTTATATAGTTTGGGTATTTTGTTTTTTCATATGTGACATATGATCAGGAATATTATGATGTTGTTATGGATCATTAACAATGTTTCATGGTGGGTGCAGGATAATGATTGATTGCTAATCAAAATCACATAAAAAGTAAAGGGGACATGCACAACAACCAGATATTGAGGGAGAGGTGTGGCAACATCCCTACCACAACCTACTAACACTCCTGTCGTGGCTCAAATTGTAGGTTAATGATTACCTAGTTCGAGAGATCCGTGATGCCATGAGGGCATACTGAGACAATCACTCACGAATATTCTAAGGGGAACACACTAATGCAAGGTCCTTATTCCTTAGAGGCCCTGAGTCTATCATAAGGTCGGCTGATGGAGTATTGACTCCAAGGGTTGGAAAAATACCAAAATTAGTCAAAGGAGAGTGGCACCCTTGGAGCACGTAGTGTGCCTTGAAGGCAACATCGCATAACTAAAACATGAATAAAGGCGAGTGACACCCTTCAAGAACGCAATTCATATTGAAGGAAACATCGTGATTTTAATAAAGGAGAGTCAATGAAATTAGGTGCCTAGAAAACAATATTTTGTTTTGACACAGTCAACCTTAAAATAAATGTTAAATGAGTAAATTTTTATTAATTAGAAAATTCCCTTAAGAAAAAAATTCTAAGCCTAGTTGAAAAATAATCCCAGGTCTAAATATGGTAAGAAGACTAAAAACTAAATGATCAATTAATAAAAGGCGGATGAAGAAAAATAAAGCTAAGAATTTAAAAGAGAAATATTTTGTCTAAAGAGTTAATTATTGATTATGTGCAAGACATGATAAATTGGAACTTAGAAAAATAGGGAAATGAATGTAAAAAGGAATGTGAAACATAGAAAAGAATCTAGTCTAGTCTAACTAAATAACTTTCCTAAATAAAAAAAAACTAAGTTTTAGAAAGACGTCAGTCATTAAAAGGAAATAGAGGGAATAAAGGGACATCAAGGAGGGTTTTTAGGAGCGCTTGTAGGATGAGAGAGGGAAATTGACATTAAATTAAATTAAATAAATGAATTTCTGGTGCAACTAAGAAACCATGTGACAAGTGTATGGGGGAGAGTATTCCCTAATTAAATTTTAATAAAATGAATTAACCGTACAATTGGAAAGGGTCACTAAGAATAAATCTATAAAAGTAATGGCAGATAAGAGAAATGGATCATCTCTGGTATGCGTAAGGTTATGTTGCCAAAATTGTTTTGACTGATTTTTCTTGTGGGAGTTGGGATACCCAACCCGAAAAGGAAATGGTAGCTGGACCTTGCAAGGCAAGTTGAGAGCTAGATTTTTATATGGTTTTGTGTGCCTAGCCCCTTTGTGGCTCGAGGGGCTAAGGGGGAAGAAGACTACCCCTAGCGTTGGCTGGGAGGTACAGGTGAGGTAATCACGGTTAGCAAGTGGGGAGATGGATGGAGCAAGATCGTGCGAGGAAACCTTTGAAATTCAACTCGTTGGGTACACTATTTTATTTTAATTTCATTGTAAGGGATTTCAATTTTAATTAATTTGTCAATTTCCACAACCATCAGTATTTAGAATAGTGTTGATAATTTCCTTTTCATTAAACAAAAATTGTATCACTTGCGTTTTTGGAACAACTATAAATTAATACAATAATACGAGGATCATTTATGTTTTTTTGATCTGGTTATTAATTTTTTTGTATGTTTTTATAAAATTATTCCAAGGACAGTAATCTCCTCTTCCTTCCATCTATCTACTATTTTTAGGTATATTCTCCTTCCTAGTATTACATAATTACCCCATCTTACTTTGACGATATCATTGGATATTGACCTTGGGAATCGATGCTTAGCCTTGAGTCTTCTTACTAGATTTTTCTGATCCTCTGTCAATAAGCATTGTGAGTCTGGTTACTACACAATCGAGATTTTATGTTTGTGTGCCAAATAAATATTGAATTCTACCCTTGGAAGTTTCTTGCGTTTTTCCATCACTATCTATCTATCATGCAAAGCAGGTCTAGAAACTAGTGTCCAGATAGATTTGAGGAACTGTGTCTTTTTTGAGTATTGAATGGCACCACCACCAGTTGAGTATGTTTTAATAATCCTTGGGATTTTTTTTGGGTAAGTATTAACCTATATCCAACAATACAAAATCACCCAGCTAATCAATTTCCTTTGGAAGAAATTTTTCCTTAATTCATTCTTTGTGAATTTTCTTGGATTCGCTGAGATTCGTTTCCCTTGAGGACGATTTTATTCACTAGTTTATTTTTCTGAGTTTCATGGAAACCCCTGGAGTTCCTTTTCTTCTTCCCTTCATTTCTAGAGGGTATTCTATCTCTGCGTTGTTCCATTTTTCTTCTCTGCATTTTTTTTTCTGGATGTATTTATTCGCCCATTTCCATAGCGTTTTATTTTGAGATTTCTCCCATCGTTTTCTTTCCTATGCAACTATTTATCCATAAATCCTCTATGTTGGGATGGAGGATTCCATGGGCCTTTATCCATGTTTGTAAAATCGCAACGAATTTCCCACTCCCTATGCATTTTCTCTTTTTCTCTGTGTTTTGTTGTTTTTTCATGCGCCCCATGACCACTGTGATCCTTATATGTCCAGAAAAAATAATATCTCCTATTCCCTTACTCTCTCCTTACCTAGTTTATAGAGTGATTTCTCTACAATGTACAACAATGATTTTCTCCTTCCACATCTCTATTTATGGGCCTTGATTTCCCCTAAGACTTAGAGCTCTTACACTAGTGAGATAATCCCCGATTTATTCTATGTGATGGCATTAATTTCAGCTAGTGTTTCCTTGAGATCTCTTAATTTAGGCTCTACATTTTTACCTTTACCTTTGCGGGGGAATTTTTTTCACTCTGCTCAATTTCACCCAGTTACAAGAAGGAATCTCTGCATAATCTGTTGCCCATCAAGTTTACCCCTTTTACCAATGTTTTTCACTCAAATTGTCTGGTTAATTTATTGCTCATATGGGAACAAGAAAAAATATTAGATACTGTGAGAAGCTTGAAGATACAATTGTAGAGTTATAAAAAAAACAATCAGAAGATAATGATAAAGAAAAATCAAATAAATGCTATAGTGATGTAATCCTTAAATAGGTTACATATGAAAGAAAGGAATGGATCAGGCTCAAGGAAAGAGGAAGATGATAGAAATCATGGAAGAAGAGATACTTATAGAAGAATTGGTCATTCAAGAAGTACTGGTAGAATTCATGGACACCACTCACCTCCTTATTCAACAAGGAAATTTTATGCATCTAAGGATTACATAAGTAGTCCAAAAATGTCTCCTTCTAGGCACCAAAGAAGAAGACATGACTTGGACAGTTTGAAAGGAGAGCTAAGGAAGATTAAGAAACCTTCCTTTTATGGTGAAAGAGAAAGGGAAGATGATTCAAAATCTTGGTTTCTTGGAATAAGAAATTATTTTCAGCTGCAGAACTACTCATTTAACTTAGAATCTAGAATTTCCACCTACCATTTGCATGGAAAAGATGCTATGTGGCGGGATCAATTGAAAAAAATTGAGCACATTAATTAGAAGAGGATGACTTGGAAGTAGTTCAAAATATATTTTCAGAAGGAGTACCTTTAAGAACACTTCTATGACAAGAAGATGCAAGAGTTCTTTGAACTAATGTTGGGAAGCATGACCATGATAGAATATGAAAAGAAGTTCTTGGGATTTTTGAAGTATGTGGGGTTTATTAAAGATGATAAGGTGAAGATACATAATCTCTTGAGTGGACTATCATCATTTTATAAAGAAAATATTCAATATGATGAACCTAGAACTTTGACAGAGACCATCAGGAAGGCTAGGTACTTGTATGGGAAAGGAAAGTGTATAGAATCTTTGCAATATTATTGGAAGGATAAGAAGAAAAAGAAATATGATTATAGGAGGAAAGGATTCAAACCTCCTTTCAACAGAAAAATTCCTAATAAAAATTATCAAGAGTAGTCTTCTAAGAATGAATCAAATAGATAAGATTCCTTCATAAAAAGGGGAAGACCACCAATCAAATGTTTCAAATGCAAAGAAGATCACCAGTAAAAGGATTTCCCTCACCTATAAGACAAAATTAATACCATGCACAAAATCCAAGATCCCGCTATAGTATAATATATGGGAAAAAGTATTCTAAGAATAAATGTAGCCTTAGAAGATAAAAAATCATAATACAAATCCAATATGATCGAAGTGGAAGGTAAGATCAGTAATCAACTTGTTTCTATTTTTATTGATTTAGGAGCATTCCATTGCTACATTGATCCTAAAATAGTGGACATACTACATTTGGATACAAGTAATCTTGAAAAATCAAGTTTGGTTCATCTAGCCACAAGAACCAAAAGAAGGATTGATAAGAATGTTAGAGGTTGTCCAATAAATCTGATTGGACTAAGTACAATTATTGATATGAATATCATACCACTAGGATATTATGATGTTATAATTAGAATGGATTGGATGGACAAGTATCATGCTTTCCTCTTTCCATCATGCTTTACATGTCTTGATGAATAAGGAAAGAAAAACATTGTGAAAGGAATTCCAACACCCATTTCTATAAGGGAGATTTCAGTCTTAGAACTGAAGAATTTTTTTAGGAAGGGATGTAAATTTTATGAAACTCATGTGGAGGAAACAAAAAAGATAAAAGGGCCAAGCCTTGAGGATTTTTTAGTATTGAAAGAGTTGGAAGATGTATTCCAAGAAATACTAGGAGTACCACCAAAGAGGGACATAGAATTCTCTATTGATTTCCATATTTGATTTTTATATTCAAATATAAAAATAAACGCAATAAAGTATAACATAAACATACATCAAAACATCATGACTTATGTCATATGTAACTCCCAAAATATAATATGATAATTTAAGTCCCAAACTCAAATATCATAATTTTTTCATCTGTCCAAAAGAAAAAGTGTCACTCTCAAGTATCCGTTAAGAAAAAAATAAAATAATTAGGGAATGTTTTTTTTAAGAATTATTCCCTTTGTCTAATGAAGTATTCATATTGAAACCTATCATTTTCCAACTGTGATACTTTTGGAAGCATTTCATTTAAGTTTCTCCTACTATTACTTATTGATTTCATCTTGGAGTGAGTAGAGGAAGAAGAATTAGTTATGTTAGGAGAGGTGATTGGTTTCTTAAATTGGTATATCTGAGAGTTATGGAGGGGAGTTTTGTTATATTTAGTAGTAGTAGTAGTAGGAGGAGGCATAGAATAATTTTTAATGATAGGTAATGTTGTGTGGACTAGAGGAGGGTGAGGAGGATTAATGGGGCATTGATTAATACCATAGGATGGATTGACATGAGTATCAACCCATCCATAATTGATTGGTTAAACAAGAGACACAAATAAATTAACAATGTCGATATGAGACTATAAGGTAAGATTTGGATGGGCTTGAGGTTGCGGTAAAAGATGTTTTCCACCAAGATTAGAAAATCGTGTTTGAATCATCCATGAAATTCATTATAATCATCCTCAAAATGAATGGATAACCTTAATTTATTATGTCCCCATAGGTTTCCAAAATGTGTTGGTTAACCTCCCCCTTCTTCCTTTATTTCTCCCTCTATTGCTACCACGACCAAAAAATCTCATTTATATTCCATCATACTCAAATTATTGCATATATAAGACACAATAAATTAAACATGTAAAATAGTTTTTCATTGTGATTAATTTGTCTCTGAGACTAACAAATACATTCAACACAAAATATAAATGAAGGGGAAATGTGAAAATAAGGATAACAAAGAACACTTTACCAACATCTAATTTGACATCTTAAAACAAAAATGATAATTTTCATATACATATACAACTTTTTCTTGAAATATGAACAAGAATTATAAATATATTGTTAAATATTTAACTTTACAATCATTCCTCTATGCTATCCTAAAAAAAAAATCAACTTAGATGCCATTCTCAATCATATACATATGATGTAATTAATCATTTAATTATGTCCATAATTCATCAT
Source organism: Picea sitchensis (assembly GCA_010110895.2). NCBI lineage: Eukaryota > Viridiplantae > Streptophyta > Pinopsida > Pinales > Pinaceae > Picea > Picea sitchensis. The sequence continues at coordinate 128,492 of SNQJ01S0041480.1, forward strand.
GTTATCTCTACTTTTAAATCATTCAAACTATATATTATTCACATTTCATTTTTCTCTTTATTATATAGAGGGGAAAAATGGAAAATGAAATTTTATGAATGAGATTGGGAAATACAACTTATATAAAATGATAAAATATGATATTCTATATAATAATCATTTAATATTTAATCATATATATCCTCATCAAATTTCCCTTCACTTATACCATCCATAAATAAATCAAATTGATAAGAAGGACCGAGTCATATTAAGAAACATGTTTGTTATTCCATAATAAAAAACATGCATAGATGTCATGTATCAAAATATAAAAATAACATTTGTAATCTTTTGAATTATGTTCACCCAATAGTTATCATAAATACTATGTAACCAACATTTCATTTGTAGGTTTATCATTAATTCCATATCATTTCATGCCAACCCAAACTTCAAATATAATACCCTATATAACATAATTAAATATATAGTAGGTCCCAACTTATTCTCATAATGTTAATGTGGCCCATAATTAAATTTCAACTTGTTTAAATGTACCTATAGCTTAACTGAATCAAAGTAAACCATTCGAAAATTTCGAAGAAATGATTATTCTAGTCAATACATAAACTACACCATCTTGGATGAGAGCTTATTGAATTCCAGATGGAGTTTTTGAACTCTCATTAAATACCATTTGAATTGAATAAAAGAGGTGAAGAAGAACAATAGCTCATATGGAAATTACCTCAAGTAAATATCATGCATTTAAATCTTAAAGACTAAGGATCAAACCTAATAAGTTATAGTCATAGAAGTGGGTTAGAAACTACCTCCTTTTTAGATAACATATAACATTAAACCAACTGAAAGAAACATTATAAAACAATTTGAAACTTCCATTTGAGATTGAACTTGTTTTAGGTTGAAATTGTTTTTCCAATCATGAGGAACAATAATCATATCTACTGAAAACTGAATTTCCACATCATAAATTCATGAGTTTCACATCCAAAAGCACAACTAGTGTGTATCTAATAAAGTGCATACAATTATTAAAGAGTCCAAGTATGTCAAAGTTTAATGCATGGATGATCTTGAAACCCACTTCCTCCTGTAAACCAACATATTTAATGTGGGTTTTAATATGATTTCAAACCTTGAGTTCATCAATTAAAACCATAACCAAGACCCACTTCCATAGATGATTTTAGGGGCTAAATTTCGCTCATGGGCTAATTTTCCATGGTTTTTCCACAAATGAGATTCGCTATTTTAAAAATGATTCGCCCAAATTCTATAGGATAAAATTATTTTACCTTAAAAATCGCCAAAATTTTATAAAAACTATATAAAATCCTTAGAAATTTAAATATTTTTACAAAAATATTGCCAAACATTTATAGTTGGCATATGAAGGATTAGTAAGATTCGCCAAGGTTTCTATATTTTAAAATAAATATCCATCCTTAAAATCATCCCTGCCCACTTCTTATTTTACAAAAGGAACCATTAGACATTGTAGCATAGGTTGACAATGTATTGAATATTTACAAAAATAAAAACCCATGAAYTTAATCCATGAAACTCAATTAGGCATGAAACTCAATTAGGTTATTCCCAAAAACGACCAATGATTCCACAAAATGAAACAAAAGAATTGAGTTCAAATATTGCTTCATCGTATGAAAACTAGGAGCTACTAAATCCTTTTTCTTTTAAACTAAATAGATTCAAGGATTGCATGAAGCATTAAATTGTAATGAGAAAGTTSACTGTAAATAGTATCATTATCATTCCATCACCCAATTTGGACTTAAGTTTAGACTTGTCTCAAGTGGGAGAAATACACAGTTAACTTGAATAACTTTTATTTTGAAACAAATTAGAGCAACAAATTGGTGAAACCCGAAAAAATATAGTTTTGAGCTTGCTTACTACGAGTATACGATGGGTTCGAATAAATAAATATCAAGATGGTCCTGACCCAATAAACAAGAGAAAAACTACGGATGAATTTAAATGTGAATAAAATAGAGCATAATATTTAACCTGGGTTTGAAACCCATTATTTTTCATTCATAACTTAAAATGGGTTTGTCTCATTTTCTCAAAATCATCATAGAACCCACAAAATGTCATTAAGAGTTGAGTTCAAAACCATTTTTAACGCATATACACCAAAGCTAGCTCAAATATTTTCTTTTTAAACTGTGATGGAAAGTCATAGTATGAAAGTGCATGGAGAATCCTCACTAATTGTTTGAAAAACAATCACATTTTCTTTCATTTTCCTTCAAGGAATGAAAAAGTAAGGAGAGAAAACATTTCATGCACACAATAATTCTAACTAGAGCCAAATTTAACCAATTTTAAGAAAAATATGTTGCATAATATGTGTAATAGACTATGAACTCATACCTTTTCAAATGATAATTTATACTAGTGATGGAGGTTAAAACAATTATCAAAACTACCAGAAGAGAGGTTTTTGTAGGTTGAACCCAATATTCCTTCTTCCTTAATCTCAATAAACCAAAATGACCATGAACCAAGGAAAATTTTGAGGAATAGCATGTGGGGTTGTAGGAGTAAATTTCCACGTCCTTGCAACTTCAATATATTGGAAAACCATCACATCTCCCATTCAAACAAACCATTGAATTGAATTCCAAATAAAGAATTCATTCAATCTTCAAAAACCTTAAACCATGCTAGTGTTATGCCATGCCAAATMAAATAAACATTAAACTTGTTGAAACATAAATCCTAACCTCGAAACCAACATCATTCACATACTATATGCAAATTGTATCAATACAAATGACACCATTTCATAAGTAAAATCATTATTGTATACCAACTACAACCCATGCATAARTTATGTGTTGAGTACATTGTATGCAAGGTGTCATTTCCTATATGATGCCTTAATCATAAAACTTAAATTTAAAACACTTAAATTTTAATATTATGGTATGTGCAATGCTTATATATAGACCCATATGAGTATTTAAACCAGGTAGAGCTCGTAGATGATAAAACCAAAACCTCTTTCAAATTTGAAAACTATGTAACTTGGCTTTGACTTGTTTGCACAACATGATATATGAAATAATCATGCGTAAAATCATGAACACGGGTAACACTTTTGTGAGAATCAGGTCTCCAAAATTCCTAGTGACCTTTTTTTAGCCGAACTACTAATTGTCTCGACCGAAAGACACGTCTTTTCGACCAAAACTTTAGACTTCAAATCAAATTGTATCGTGACGACGATCTTGATGTTGGAAGATTGGTTTTTGTCATTGATGTCAACCCTAGTCATGGGTTTTGGACCGCAAGATTGATAAAGGTATTTGGACATGAAGGACAATGCACATGCATATACAACA
>SNQJ01S0041480.1:136440-148229 GCA_010110895.2 Picea sitchensis
TTCCCGGTAACATCGTTTCGATCAAAAGATGTTTTAGCTGAAAGAAGTCAAACGATTTTTTTCTCTGGTGACATAGTTTCAGCCGAAATGTGTTTCTGTCGAAAGAATCTTTCGACCGAAAAAAGGTTTCCTCTGAAAAAACCTTTCGGTCGAAAATCGTTTTATATATCCCCCACACATCGGAAATTTTACACTTTTCCGAACTGTTGGTTTCTATTGGTTGGTGTTTGTTGTTGGTTGCTGCTGGCGGTGGTTACTATTGGTGATGGTTGTTATTGGTTGTGGTTTCTTGTTGTTGTTTGTTGTTTTTTCTTTAGGTTCCAGGTGATTCTTAACCCATTCCTCAATTAATTGAAATTTCATTTATTTATATTTTTTGTGGTTTAGGAGGTGGACATGACCGAATTTGACCCTGTCCATGTATAGGGACATTCCAAAATTTGAACATGTCTCTCTACATGGACCTAGACGAATTCAGGCCCATCCCTATAGATGGATATATATGAATTCATGCCTTTCCATGTACAGGGACATGCCTGAATTTGGCCTTGTCCATGTATAGGGACATGCCTTGTCCATGTATAGGGACATGCCTAACTTTGGCCCTGTCCATGTACAGGGAAAAACTCAAATTCAGGCCTATCCCTGTACATGGATGGGGATGAATTCAGATCTGTATCTGTACATGGACATGGTGGAATTTGGCCTTGTCCATGTACAAGGACATGCCCGAATCCAAATCAAATTCTTTTAATATTCAATACTCTTAATTTCATGAGAAAATGGATTAATTTATACATTACCAACTAGTCATATATCTTCCACTTGTGAGGATGAGGATTGGATATTAATTAAATTTTCTTTTTAAATTAAAAATTACATATTTAATTTTAAATTATTAATAAAACAATTAAATTTAAATTATATGTTCTATATTTAGTTCTTTAATTCGTTTAATTCATCCCTATATTGTCCATGTATAGGGATAGACCCAAATTTGGGCTTGTCCATGTACATCGATAGGGCCAAATTCGAGTCTGTCCTTTTACATGGACATGGCCGAATTGACCCTGTCCATGTGCACAAAATGGCCTGTAAGAACTACCAATCCTGCTATGTGGGCCTATAATATCACACTCAGATAATCATATGTATTAAAGAGGTGTCATGGTGTTTCTGTTGATATTGTTCAGTTTGTATCTTCAAGTTGGAGACTAAATATTTGATTTTTTGAATGTTGTTGTTGATAAGTACTCTAAAACAATAGTGTCTCTTTAGTTGGGAAATAGGAAATGATAGTTGGTTTTTAAACAAATACAAACTAAAATGAAAAATAGGCAACCAATATCGAGAGCTATTAAAAATAAGCAGAAGTTCATATTGTCAATTTTAAATGGTGTAATTTTTACTTCAAATAACATAATGGATCAATGATTCTTTATTCCATTTAAAAAAATGGATTTGAGTAAAGTTGTGTATTTTTATATTATAAATTTGTTGAAAGAATTATTCTCATTCTATGCAAGGAAGTATCATGTGAGGCCTTGGCATATGATTTAGGTTTGTTCCTTGGGTTATATAAAGGATTAGGCCTATTCTTGAGGATTTAGGCATATGGATAGGCTAATTTGGACATGTCCATGTATATCGATAGGGTTGAATTTGGGACTTTCCCTATACATGGACTTGGTCGAATTGGCTCTATCCATGTATAGGGGCATGGCAAATTTGTCCCTATCCATGTACAGGGACATGCTTGTAAGAACTATAAATCTTGCTATGTGGGCCTATAATATCACACAAAGCTAATCATATATATTATAGAGGTGTCATGGTGTTGCTGCTGATATTGTTCAATTTGTATCTTCAAGTTGGAGAATAATATTTGATGTTTTGGATGTTGTTCTTGATGGGTGCTCTAAAATGATAATGTCTCTTTAGCTAGGAAACAAGAAACAATAGATATGTTTTTAAACAATTAGAAACTAAAATGGAAAAGAAGAAGCCAGTATCCATAGCTATTAAAAATAAGCAAAAGGACATATTTCCAATTTTCGATGGTGTACTTTTTACTTCAAATTACATAATGGATCAATGAGTCTTTATTCCATATTAAAAAATGGATTTTAGTAAAGTTGTGTATTTTTATATTATAAATTTATTCAAAGAATTATTCTCATTTTATGCAAGGAAGTATTATGTGAGGCTTGGGCATATGATTTAGGTTTGTTCCTTGGGTTATATAAAGGCTTAGGCCTATTCTTGAGGATTTAGAATTATGGATAGGCCAATTTTGGCATGTCCATCGACAAGGCCGAATTCAGACATGTCCCTATACAAGGATAATGATGAATTCAGGCTTGTCCATGTATATGGATAATATCGAATTCGAGCCTGTACCTATACATGGACACAGTCGAATTGGCCTTGTGCATATATAGGGACATGCCTGTAAGAACTATTTATTATTTAGATCATTTTAAAATATAAAACTCATGTTTTGTATTAAGTTTTCACATTATTTAGGAATCATTCTCTTTAATTTAATGTAGAAAAGAGTGAAGTTATTTATCTATCATTCTTTTTCATTTAATATTCAAATCATTTTGCAATATAAAATGTATTATGATGGTTAAAAAAAACAATATGAAACTCATTATGTTTAATAAGTTTTCACATTATTTATTTAGCTATAGTTTTCTTTTTTAATATTAAAATGAGAGAAGTTATTTAGTTGTCAGTATCTTTTATTTATTATTCAAAATAATTTTACAACATAAACTCACAATGTTTAAAGTCATTTTTCAATATAAAAATAATGATGTTTAATAAGTTTTCAGGCTTGAATTCGGCCATGTCCATGTGTGACAACTCCACTGTTACAGCCACGGGCGAAGCCAATTTTTGTTTTTTATTTTTAAGAATTAAGGGGCAAGAAGGAAACAATGACAAAAGTTTGACCACACCATAATAGATGAACATAAGCACGCAAACCAAGTAATAGGAAACTATGACACCACGTACAGGCACACAATAACCAGAGGTAATGACTAACCACCCGACGAAACAAGACATGCCTACAAGCTACGGGACCACTTCCCGTTCCCAACATAATGACGTTGATGAACAAGACTAGAACCTCAAGGTGCGTGAACCAACACATGTGCCCAAGTAAACATACAACGCTCAACCACACTCACATGGTAGGCACAGACTCTGACCAAGATATCATTCGTCGCTAACCCATAGGGCGCGCCATGATCCCCTCATCAGGGAGCATGTTGTTCCTAGATGAGAGGCACGTCAATAACCCTGGTGCAAAACAAAAGGGACCAAGACTCAAGAAAAATCTGACACGCTAGGAAGCAAATACTGACTGGGAGACTATACCTACCCCACACAAAGGTTGACGAGACATAAGAGGACGAAGACAAGGGGTGACACTAGCCCACACGACATCATCCCCGCCCCCACCAATCACCCAGTCTAACCGGTCTATGATTACATTCAATTTTAACAAGGGTTCCATTCTAATGGGGCACATCAAGTTACAATTAGATAATAATGCATCCGATAAATAATTGTTAATACAATTATTTTTTCAAATCTAAGTGGTCAATACTAAAACCATAATTATAAAGTCCCTCTATCCTTAATTAAAATTCAATCCAGTGAGTCTAAAATTTGCAATCCATTCCTTATTTACGAGTCAAATTTTAATCTTTAACACAACCTAATCGGTGAAGTCTATGTTAATCCAAATTCTCCATCCAACTAGACATTAACTTAAATAACAACATTTACAATCTTAAAGTAGAATTCTATCATTATAACACTTATGAACAATTAAATCTCAGCATGCAGTGTAGTTATATTGACCGAACTAACAATACTATCTGTCTAATTATATTAGAAGGAAACTACTAACTATTAGCAGGGTTGGAGTAATTTATCGAGGAAATTAACATAGCGGTTACTTAACAATTAATATAGAAATAACAAGGCAATTACATGACCATTAACATGACAATTAAAAGCACATTAACAAGGTAGTTTACATGACTATTGTCGTAACAAGTAATACAACAATAGCAAGGCATTTAAGGTGTTAGTTAACATTTAACTCGCTGTGTCATTTAATCCAAATAATGAATCTACTGGCTATTTACATTGCTGTAGAAATTGTTCTGGCAATTAATATGACCATTACATAACAATGAATCTAGCAATAACAAGGCATTTAACTCACTATTATCCATTTTATTTGCTGGAAAAAATCAAGGCAATTAATGTGACCATTACCTAGCAATGAATCTAGCAATAGTAAGGCATTTAAATAACTGTTATCCATTTAATTCGCTGTGGAAAATTTAACAAAAATGCAGTGGCCACATGGTGGCCAATCGTTCCCAGTCGACAACAACTCAACAATTAAAGGAAAACATATCCAATCAACATAAACGCAATCCATCACTCAAGGGAAAACGCAGTCACACTTTGAAGGAGAAATCATGGTCATTACTGCAAGTCAGTTATGAATTGAATAACAAAAAAAGGGTGGGCGAATTCAACATGAACACAGTCAATTTTTTATTTACCAAAACCATGGTCATTCTGGCAAGTGAATTTAAGATTTAAAAGGGTAAATTCGTGGGTGATTTCTACAACAAATCAGTCCATCGTTTGAAAGAAAAAATGTGGGCATTTAAAATGACAATCTTAGTCTCATTTGAAAGAAATAAATGTGGGCATTTAAAACAACAAACTCAGTCTCATTTGAAAGAAAAAATGTGGGCATTTAAAACAGTAAACTCAGTCTCATCTGAAAGAAAAAACGTGGGAATTTAAAATGGAAATATCTGTCTCATTTGAAGGCAAAAATGTGGGCATTTTAAACTACAATATCTGGCAACATTTAAAAGAAAAAACATTTTTTCATTTCCAGGATACCAATACAAAATGCAGACATGAATCAATTCATTTTTCCATTGCTCGGATACCAATACAAAATGCAGACATGAATCAATTCATTTTTTCATTGCCAAAATACCAATACAAAATGTAGACATGAATCAATCCGTTTTTCCATTACCAGAATACCAATACAAAAATGCAGACAAGAATCAATTCATTTTTCCATTTCCAGAATACCAATACAAAATGTAGACAAGAATCAATTTGTTTTTCCATTGCTAGAATACCAATACAAAATGCATACAACAATAAGAGAACCAAAAGGATCCAATAAGCCAAGGACAACAATGAAGGTAGACGGATGATAGGTTCGTCCTTCGCTCATCATCCTCGCATAGAAAAGCAGGGTGTTGAGATCCATAGGTCTATTAATGCCAAAGTGACGACCATAGATCAGGCTCCTGGCCGACTTCTCAGGCGAGGACTGATGAGCTGGGGATGAAGGGAAAACAACCACAATGGTCACAATCAATACACCATAGGGCGGTCAAGACATGCAGAGAAATGAAGGCCATGGGAGTCAATCAATCATTGAGCTAGGCTATAAAAAATTTAGTCAACAATATAGACAATCAATATACTTACCTAATTAAACAAGTGGATCCCAAGCATAGATCCTACAAAAATCTACCATACAAAATGAATAAAGCGTACCATTGCCTGATCGCTTACTCTGAGTTGAAGTCCCATGCGCTCTATGCAACTCTTGCTTTCCGACTGACGAGACTTCACCGATACCTCCTAGCTAATGCTAGGGGTACTCTTCTTCCCCCTTATCCCCCCAATATGAAAAGGGGCCACACTCGCTAACCAGAGAATCAACTAGCTCCCAGCTCTCCTAGCAAGACCAAGCTACCACTCCTCATCGAGCTAGGTATCCCAACTCCCACAAGCTAAATCAATTAAGTAGAGATTTCTGTAGCGTAACGTTACGTAAAATAGAAGAGCCCCTCCATCCTTCTCCTCCCTCCATTATATAGAGTTTCCAACTCCTTTACCTTCCCAAAATCCTATTTAATTTAATGTTTAACAAATTAAATCCTAAAAATCCTCCGCATACAAGTGTCACCCATCCCTTTCATTCCATCAAAAATAATTTTCTTTAATTAATTAATTACCCCTATTTCCCTCACCCACTTAGAGTCACTCATAGAATCGCTCCTAGGTGTCCCCCACATTCCCTTACAAGTTTTAATGACTTTCCCCATTATTAATTTGCTAGTTCAGTTTAAATTAGAAAGCTCTTAAATGCTAGATACCTTACTAAGTTTGACTTTCTTCTTTTTCCCTTGTGTTTCCCTTTTCTTTTTATGTTTTCCTCTTTTCCTAGTTTCCTAAATATTTTAGATTTCCCTCTTTCCCCTTTTCGTTTAGAACTCAAATTGGCAGGTGTAGAAATCAACTTTTTCCCTTTTCCCTTTTTAAGTAATAAATTTTAAATTATCATAAAATAATAAAACAATTATTTCCCTTTTTAAATTTTATCCTTATAGATTTTTATGAACCATTTAAATTGATTACCCCCTTCTTGTTACAATATTTAACGAAGATTATAATTATTATTTATTTTGTTTTTATTATATATATATATATATTTATATTTATTATTTTTTTTTAAAGATAAAATTTTACCACTAGCATAATTTAGACCTAGACCTTAATTTTTCATGTTGGGCGACATTTTAGTAGGGAAATTGTTTTAATTTTTTTTTTATCTCGTTATTCGTCCTAAGGCCATCTAGGTTCATTCATTTATCATTAACAACGCGACGTGCCCTTCAGGACACACTAGGTGCGTCAAGGGTGCCACTCGCCTCATTTGTTCCCTTACGTGACATGCCATTCAGGACACACTACGTGCTCCAAGGGTGCCACTCGCCTTTTTCCATTTTTCTTGCGCGACATGGCCTTCAGGATGCACCACATGCTCCAAGGGTGCCACTCTTTACATAGACACTCTTGATTTGAGTTCTGATCTGAGGTTTTATGTGACTCCTTCTTGTTCATATTTTTGAGTGGCTGCAACCCTTCTAGGATAGTTCTTCTTGGTGTATTAAGCCACCATGGGATTACCTCTCAAACATCTTGTTGCCACTAACCCCTGAGGTTATTTTCCATCTTGTCGGAGGTCTCTTCTTGGTTGTTGTTTGGGGTTTTTGGTTCTCCTTGCTGGTACCATCCTCCTCTTCTCCTTGCTGGTGTCACCCTCCCCATCTCCATGCTGATGCCACCTTGTGTACGTTGTCACTGTCCTCTTCTATTGTTGGTGCCACCTGTTTATGTTGTTGGTTAGAATTTTGATATTTTACCCTAAAAGTTCTTCTTGGAAATTTGTTCTAAGGGTCATGATGAGATCTTCCCTAAGGGTTTGATCAATGATCCCTTAATTTTTTTTCTGAGCATATATCTAAAATGATAACAATAGAATATCAGGTAATATTGTTTTTTGTTTCAACTAAGTAAATGTTGTGTCAGTTATTGTTTTTATGCTACCAGATTAAGGATCAAAAGTTTTAATGCCTTACCGATTGTAACATACAAGTAACTAATGTTTAGAATTTTAAATAAATATTTTTGTTTTAGCTACCTATATTTTTTTCCCTTTAATTTTAACATGTTACACATATTATCTTATAAATTACTTTCTACAATTTACACAAATATAGATTATCTTCTACATGTTACACTTTTTTATATATTTAAATATTTTCATGTTCATTATATATAGAATCATAGTAAAACATATAGTTGTTAGTTTTTTCAATATATGTCTTTGATTCTTTGAAGTTGTTATAAATGCTTAAATGCCTTCAAGTTGTTTTATAAATTATATTTCTATTTTATGTTTCTATAACTTATGAACTTTCGTATCCATGGATTTTCTAAGGATATCTATCGAGGTGATATGTCAAGACTAGGGTCTCCAAAAATGCCTCGTAAATGCTCTAGGTTGTTATTAATTTAAGTTATTAAAACGCTCTATGCCTCATTTAAATTATTTATTTAAAAGTGAAATTTCTTAAACAATATATAATTTATTGAATCTTAGGGTATGGTGGGTAAGACTGTGACTCAACTGAGCATGGGAATTCCATCGTCTTGTGTGTTTGATGATATTCAGGTTGGCACATCACAGGTATTACATGTTTCAAAATTTAAAACTGCAATTTAATGTGTTAAAAACATTTAAATTTAATTTTCAAATGTACAAATTCGAAATGTGTTATAGGGAAATGTGGAGAAGAGAGTGTCTGAGAGTGTTCTTGAAGAGAATGTGGATAAGAGAGTGCAGGAGATTGGGATTGAGGAGGATGCATCCATACATGAGAAAGATGTGTCTATTCATGATGATTCTTAAATATATGTTATTGCGTATTAGTGAGTTTTAGTTTGTTTTTATGATGGACCTTTTATATATAAGTGTTCAAGCTTATTTTTTTTACTTTTTTCAAATTTTTGTGTGATCACCTTTTTAATTAATCATTTCCTATTCATAGAAGGGTTACTCAACTAGTGTCTATCTAACTTTTCAATGATTCGATCAATCGTTTTGAAATATATAGAATTGTTATATAAGTTTATCATCGTCTAAAATGGTAAATTCAATCTTATTTATGTTTAGATAATGATGTAGACCTAATTTTGAACTTGAACATTTGATTATTTGAGAACAGACTCTATCTCATATCAGAAAAGGAGAGGTTTCTAAATTTTCTTCGATTGCATTCCTTTCCTTCTTGTCCAAGAATGGAGTAATATGGAGATTTGTGTTTTCTTCATACAACGAAGTGAATTCCATCTTGGGGTATTGTCAAACTCTTAACTAATTTCTTACTAACCACAAAAACCAACATTTATAGATTTATAAATAAGCTATGTACGTACATGATCTCACTTATGTTTAGATCATGATGAAGGAATATTTCAAAGAGCATTTGATTATATGTAATATAAATACATTCCATGTAGAAAGATGAAATATTTAAATGGTTTTTGAAGAATGACTTAATATATGTGCATATTTCCCCAGATGGGGTGACAGGGAGGACGAAGCGGCCACGTGGAAGTGAGCTGGGACGCGGTGGCATGGNAATATAAATACATTCCATGTAGAAAGATGAAATATTTAAATGGTTTTTGAAGAATGACTTAATATATGTGCATATTTCCCCAGATGGGGTGACAGGGAGGACGAAGCGGCCACGTGGAAGTGAGCTGGGACGCGGTGGCATGGCGCTCACCGGCTCGCATCAACTTCCCATTAATTTGATATGAAATCACACAGGCGCATTCAACAGCGGAGCCTGCTCGCACAAGGGGAGGGAACCCGCACTAAGTTTCAGACTTTAATGGAGGAAAGGATGGCGGTGGTTATCGTAATTAGCCTAGCGCTTGGGCTCATTGTGAGCATTGCAACTCCAGGCTATAGAGAGCTCCCGACAACCTCTGTCTCGCAGAATCATTGGCATCGTAGCACGTCTGCTCTCGTCCGACTGGTGCGGCCGCTTCGCTTGGCCGCACTGTCACTCTGCATCACCATGCCAAGAATTAGGGGGACACCACGAAGAGGGGCGACTTGGCATGCAGCGCAGTCGCGTCGAAAGAGAAAGGCGTATTTTGAAAAAGCAATGGCAGTGGCTACCAAGCGACGAAGGATGAGGGGAATGGTAATTGTCGAGGAGGTGATCCCAGACGAAGGAACGAAAATCCTCCCTGCGTACACCTGGTTCACGGTCCAGGAAAAATGGAGCCCCTGCTCGCACTTTGGTTTAGACAACACCCCAGGAATGGCAAGCGGAACGAGCAACCTCGACGACAACAACAAAGAAGAACCTCACACTCCTTTCTATGTGGAGGAGGAAGTTCCTCCTGAACCCACCAGAGCGGACACGGGAGATAAAGAGCATGGAGCGACCGCAGACACCAGCCAGGCACAACCACCCTCAGTCGACGGAGGTTATCTCAACCTCATCTTTGATGTGAGAAATCGCCTAGAGGACCAGACCTTCTGCATCGTGAGGCTGGAGCAGAGGCTAGATATGTTCTTCGCTGTGCACTCAAGATCTACTCCGAAGAAACAATGCCCGACATGTGCCAGAGCTTATGCATTTCCAGCGCGATGGCGACACAATGCGGACGACGACACTCACCCGGGCTCCAAGGTTACTTGATGTTCCGACCCAGACTTTGCTTGTGGTTTAGTTTTAATAGTCTATGCCTATGGACAGATAGCTTTATATATGTCTTAGTTTTAGATGAAAACATCAGTCTTATGATGTGGCCGACTACTCCTGGTTTCCTACGGGCGGGAGATAGCCGTACAAATTTTGCTAATTACTGTCTACTCTGCAACTATGATGTTACATGGACATGGATGTCCAGCTGTCTCGGTTTCCTGCTCAGGCGGGACAACTGGCATCCCCCACAGCTCTGTATTTTGTCAATGATAATATAATAGGCTCCAACTCTTTTTTACTTAAAAAAAAATATATATATGTGCATATTTTTGTTTTCTGCATATACATGAAATATTATATGAGAACATCTATTCCACCACAGAAAGAGGAGATAAGTATTTTCTTGGAAGAATGACTTTTAATATGGATATTTGTGAAATTTCATAGATATAAGTATTCTCTTGGAATAGTGGGTTAATATGGATATTTTTGAGTCCTTTAATTTGAAAGGACATTTGATTATATGAGAACATCTATTCCATTGCAGAAGAGGAGATAAGTATTTTACTAGAAGAATGGCTTAATATGGAGATTTATGAACTTTCTGCATAGATAAGTGAATTTGTTTTTAAGGTATTATCTAACCATGAACACTAAAATTGGTTACCAAGCACACAATATTTCCCTTTAAAACTTTTCTAGATATGATCATACATTGTTTAGATCATGTGTGAAATGTTGAAATAACATTTGGTTATAAACAAAAATTAAATATCTATGCAAATAATGGATTAATATGGAGACTAAAGTTACTGTCCATATTAAGTCATTCGTGATGTAAGTTTGGTTTAAAAAAAATGCCAAAAAGTTATAATAAAAAGAGAGCAATAACCTTAGATCCGTGGAACTTCGGTTGGGTATGTTATTCTTTCTCATTGCTTATTTAACAAAGTTAAATATATTTAAAATATTTTCTAATAAAATATATATTCTAATATGTGTTATTGATTTTTCGTTTTATTGTTACAAATGTTTACATTATTTAGTGGAAAAAGAGCACATGGATGCTGGAAGATGAAACTTAATGCTTTTGGTACATGTCAATTTTGCATTAATCATAATTTGTTTTATTTATCTAAAATGGTATGTGTACATTTTGTTTTAAATTTGTAGATATATTTTATTTTAAAATTTAAAATTTAAAATTCGAGAAATGTTTTCTTTTGTAGGTATGAAAAGATATATCTTAGCGATGGCTTAGATATTTAATTTTATAAAAAAATCACTGCATGGTATTTTCAGGTGACATTATGATTCAGTGAAATGAAATATCCATATCTCTAAAAATACACAGTGGATAATTTAGAAAAAAATATATTCAAAATCCTTAAATTGTTTTCTTCAAAAGGGTATTTTTAGATTCTAATTTTAAGTAAAAATTAAGACAGATAAAAGGTGGGGGGAAATACGTGTTTAAAATATGCAACTTATTCAGCTTGGTCAATGTAGTGTACCAATTTAAAGAAAAAGAGGTTTAACGCGCTCTTGTAATATTCTGGACACTCTTTTAATAATAAACACAGGCCAATATAACCACATGCATTTAAGCACAATTAAACACAATTAAAATACAGAGTG
>SNQJ01S0041480.1:152844-169344 GCA_010110895.2 Picea sitchensis
CTATTTTTATTTAAAAATTCTCTTGTGATAAGTATTGTGGTTGAAATCTTGTACAGATTTATATTCTATGGGTTTTTGGGGAATAAATTACAACTTTTAGCTGTTGAGAAACCTCATATAATGAAATTGGTTACTGATGTTAATTGCCTCTGTAAAAAAAGTTTTGTTTTCTTTTCTCTGGTTAATAGATAAAAGAAAAAAAAAAAACATTGATCTCGTTCGACCCCTTTTCAGCGTCAAACCTTGTAGATGCCGTGTATTTTCTTTTTCTACACTAGCTCAACTTTGACTGTTTGTCGTGTAAATTTGTCCCTTTTCCTCTGCCAAATTTTTGCCATAACTTCGATCCCGTAATGTTGGCAACCGTTCTGTCTTGAATTACCATTATTACCACTGTTATTTTTGAAATTTGAACTATGAATTGGGATTCGCGGTGATGAAATTCGTTGGGCATTTCTCGAAATTCGTTTTGGTATTTACCAGATTTGTGTGGCATTCTGGAATTGATTTTGTGGCATTGAATTTCATGGTGTGGAATTCGTTTTTCCTCCTGTGTTCTTTATGTGGGTGTTGTCGATTGGTTCTCTGTGTTTTTGGGTGGTAAGACCATGCGATTGGGTGGATACTACACCCACGGATTTCGGTTGCATATCCCTGCGCCTGTGTGAGTTTTCTCGGCAATTTTGGGACGGTTACCCACACAGTCTTGGACCACCTAATCTCTGAGTTTATGGTGTTACATAACCTCTATGTTTTTTTTGTAACTCTTGGCAACTGACGGAGGATACCCCACAATTGCCAATCACATGATCTCTTCATTTGGAGTTATAATTCTCCGTGTCTGCGTTGAATGGTAGAGTCAGCCCTGGATCATGCTCTGCGGGGACAACAAATTACCTTCTATCCGACCACCTTTAAATTCTACTTTTTAGAATTTCGCGAGTCTGCGGGGTGCCCACGAGCTGATTCTGGGTCCCCTAAATTTCGCCTCATTGATTAGCTGACCGAATAACTCTGTTTCCTGATTTTTTTTTCTCTATCGATAGTTGCCAGTAATTACTGCCTCAAATTCAACCTCATTTATGACCGGAGATATTAAAGAACACTTTAACACCAAGCTGTAAACTGAGATTTTTACCTGCGTTTACTCGGTGGTAAATTTTCATTAAGATTTACTTAAATCGTGGATCTAATTATCAATAAAGGTAATAAAAATTAAAGATAACTTTCTATGGAGGATTATTATTGATAATAATGTCCCGTGATATTGGTGTAATGATTGTATTGTTTATCTGGAAAGTCGTTCCACGTTTTTATCTATTTCATTTAATTTATATATATATATATATATATATATATATATATATATAACTACATGTGAACCTGCGGGTTCTCAGAATTTCCAGCGCTAGATTTACCTACCTTTTTACTCAGGCGCAACCACCCTTACCAGGCTACAACCACCTCACTTGCTCTGATATGGTTGACTTGTTAGTTTGCTGAATAGCATTCCAGTACGTGGATTAGAGAAGGAAATTCCTCTAAACCTTAACGTCTTCCATATCTGCCTTGAATGACTCTCCTTGACCCTTTTAACCAATCTGATTTTTCCCTTCAAACAGTTTTTACAACTCGTTTGCATTTGTGACAGTCGGATTTTGGACATTTAGTCCCCTATAGATCCACTTGGGTTCGTATAGCAGATGCGACTCTTAAATTTGAAAAATCTCCTTGTGTGTTGAGTTTTGTTTTTAATACATCTCGGTTTTTGTTCAAAAAGGATGAAGATAGTTTTAACATGAATTAAGTATGGTTTAATGCTAAGGATGTTATTGTTTATGGTAATGGGTAAAGTAAGGTGAAGCTTAATGCTTACGATAATTATTTAAAGTTATTGTTTTACAGTAATGATAATGTAATGAAGCGTTTTATGGTAATACTAATGATTGTGGAACTATTAATGTTGATGTCGTTATCGTTTTATGGAAGGTCAATGTAATTGTTATCGATATCCTATCAGATGTAATATGATGCTCATTTTGTGTAGATATTGGAATATAAAGTGAAAATGGTTGTTGTTTTTGTAGTATTAATGAAATTAATTATCATCGATTGCAGATAAAATATAATGTCCAGAATTTAGTCCAAAAGGCGATTATGATTTAGAAATGGGGGATATGCAATTAATTGAATAGCCTTATTAATGGAGCTTTCATTTATTTTGATTTGCGATAATTAGGACTTGCAATTAATTGACTTGCGCCCCGTCGAGGATGTGGTTGTTCTTTGACTATTGTTGTACTTGGATGCATGCATTTTATGGCTTGGTTTGCTGGTGTTGGGCGGGATGTAGACACCTCCATGTTCCTCAGAACAGTCGCCATCCCTGAGACCTTAAATGGTTAAAATCGATGGGAACCTGGGCTTGAGCGTTGCTTATGTGTCTTGGAGGTCCTAACCATTGCAGGGTAGGAAGGGTGGGTAGTCAGTCTTACTTATTGTCATTGATCATCGCCAACGCATGTTGTTACTGTGGCACGTTGTATGTCATCTTGCTTTGTTCATCTTGCTTGCATATTATTCCTCATTGGGTTACTAGTTTCTGCCTGAGCAGTCGGCTAGGATCCTATCTGACATTCTCTCTCTCCGGAGCAGAGGACTAAGATTAAACGCCCTCCTTTCCTGTGCAGAAATAGTAAATTCTACTATTATGGATTCTTCTTCATGTTTGTGGTCGTTTAATGCTTGTAGTTACTGGTTGTGCGCCTTATGTCTTCTTGTTGTGATCATCATGGTTGCATCTTGATAGTCGTCGGGTGGCGACGTAGATTCAAGTGTGTCTGTTTCCTTTCTACACGCGCGCACACACTTTAAAAAAAAAAAAACAAAAAATTTTGCACCTGTTATCAGAGTTGTTGTCGTAACGAGGAGGCCGTTACAGAGGGGAATGAATGGTAGGTCTAGGGTGAGGAATAAAAGAAGGTTTTATATTATAGGAAAATATCACATGTTGTGCTTCCTTGGTGTATTTAGTAGCTTCCAACCAAGTCTATGGATGAGCCATTAGGACTTGGGATCATATTTAATACTTTTATGCCACTCATACAAAATTCCTTGAAGAAGACATCAGATATTCCCTCCATTCTGAAAGAAAAAATATTAAAAGAGGTGATAAAGTATTCCACTGTGCCTGACTGTTTCAACTTGGTCAAATGAACCAAATGGTATATGTCTACATCAAAGCATTCGTAAAGTTTTTCCATAATATGTCTTCGAGAAACATAGCCTTGGTGTGAATTTTTACGCCATTTCCACCATTGTCAACATTCAATATACAGATAGAGGACATAGTCATGAAGTTTTTCCAACTCATTAGTGATTCCCTACAAGGAGAAATAATGTTCCATTTGAGTGACCTATCCCATCGAATCTGATCCATAAAAAATTTTCACCTCAAATCTGGGAAGACACAAATCTGATGAGGTTGATTGGAATGAAAGTCTTTCTAATGGGAAGATTCAACATCTTCAAGGTGGTAAGTTTTTTCAGAGGAGGTAGGGCTCTAGAATTTATTCATGAAGTGGTTCATATTAACTAAGAGTGAGTGTATGGACCGTTGCACAGGTCTCAAATAAGTTTTTAGGGTAGTAATATCTTATTTGAGGGTAACATTATCAGAGTTGACAGTGCCAATATTGGAATTGAATTCTTGGATGTAGCGCTTATTCTATTCATTGTTGGAGAGAAAGGTGTTAATTTATTAGTTCCAGGTGAGAGCCATTTGGGGAGAATAAAAAGGTGGGAAGGTGGGTATACATAAAAAAAATATTACGAATGAGAGGTATCATGGTGGATGGGGAAAATAGAGGAAGCCAATGGGATCTAGTGGAAAATACGGGTGTCAGGAAGGGTGGGTAGGCCCATGAAAAAAAGGATTACAAGTGATATGTACTATTGCAATAATGGAGAAGAGAGGAATCCAATGCGATAGGTTCCGAATAACGGTGCTGGTGGGACCACTATAATATTTTTTTTACTCCTGCAGAGTTATACTCTATCCTGAAGAATACTACAGTGTTGGAATTCCCAAATTATTAATAGGGAGAATTTCCTAGGAATTTCATAATGAGGATGTAGGAGGCTTAACTATGTGGTAAAATTTTCCTTCTATTTCTTTTTTGTTATGTTCTATTCCCAAGGGTTAGGGTTTTCAGGGTTCCTATAGACAAGAGTTTTATATTTTCTATATCTCTCTGATATATATGCCGAGTCGAAAAGTAGTACTCATCCTAATATCTCAGGGAACCAACTAAGGGGATTCAACGTACCATTAGTTGTAGCATCCAATTACTCAGGTACCAGAAAGTATCTTCACGATATTTTTTCTCGATGTCACTATAAAAGTTAGGAGATCGATCAACTAATATAAATATGGTTTCAAGAGACCTAGGGGAATTTCGATATACCTAACAGTACATGGGAGTGATGGTCATGTACATATTTTTTCTGATGTGGTGCTACTCGAAGGGGTACCAAGAGGGGTTACAGAGGTTTCCAAAAAGGTAAAACGTTTGTTTCGAGTAACCTTATTAAATCATATGCATTTCCTACATGCAATCTTCCCCAGCCACAATTTTTCTCACTAAATGACATATATTTGTGCTTTAAAGACACATATAGTACATATCACTACCATGGAAAAAATTTCCCATAATTTCTATATAGGAAAGAGCTTTGATACCACTTGTAAGGTACCTGATATATTATAATAAGCATAAATAGAAATATTGCAACAAATACGAGTGGAGAAACAAAATATAGAGAATAACAACACTAACAATGATAACTTTATTGATATAAATACAAGTTCTCTTTCCTCTTTGAGGGGGAAACCTCCAATAGAGCATAGATATATTACAATAATTCTCAAGACATGAATTTCTCATGCCTGATACTCCTATTTACAATAATTATATCTTGTAAAGAATGTTCTAGAGGATATCTTTCTAGAAGTGGAAGCTTCTATTCAACATTTTTACATTAGACTTGTTCACATTACTAAATAGGCCTTATTTACTAATGTAATCATTTATTACATCAAATATGTATTATTATACATACATGAGGGGTTAGGGAGGTTAGGTCCTTAACAAAGGCACACGTTGTCTTTGATCGTGATCATATGATGTGCTCACCTTGTGGACATCTTGGGCATGCCATCCTTGGGCGTTTTCGTGTAGAGGACTCAAGGAACGAAGATGTAGAGTTGACACATGTGATGGGCGATTTAGGTGCAACTACCCAACGAACCAAAGTGATGGTTGGGTGCATCACAAGTTGATTGGGATGCATAATGGGGTGAGTTGGTTGGTTAGCTTGAACTCACCCAAAGGACATGATGGTTTGATATGAAAAGGTGTGACAATTGGGTGAAGATAAATCATATATATGGAAGAGTTGTAAGTAGCTAGAGGAAACAACTTGGGTGAAAGAGAAAGTGTTTTGAGTTATATTTGGGTAGAGTTGGGCAACCCCACCCAAGGAAAAAAATTTCTCCACATAGGAGGACTTGTGATTCCTTGAGGTGGTTTTTTATATAGATGTTATAGCAAGATTTTCCTCACACCATGTAATTTTCTCAGAAGGCCTTTTCCATTTCCCTATGCAGACTTGAAGTCCATTTTTTCAATTCTCAGAGATAAAAATAATATTTTTCCACATATACTCACCCTAATAGCTATACAACATGTGTATACATAGGTTGCACCATTACATTCCGAGTAGATCAGGTTTTGTGCCAAAAATTAAAAAATGGTGTCAGGTTTCCATGTCACGTCAGGAGATCCATGATCCTTGACCTTCCATATACTGGAAACGCTCCAACTTGGGCCTCAGTTCCATTTGAAGGCTATAAATGGGCCACATCCAAGCCATGGAAGAGTGGAAGAATTCAAATTTTGAGAGAAAATTTACTCTGGAGAAATTATTCACTTCATATTGAGTATGAATCCCTTTGTCCTTTTATGTATGAACACATTGTTTAACCCCCAAGCTCTTCCCTCTTTGATGGAGAATCTCATTGTCTCTCTTATATGATCTTGACTTCAATGGAGGATTGAAGTGGTGGAGGCCCATATGGAAGGGACTTAGTTTCTCGGTTGTGAGACGTGCCGACATGGAAGTTTGTCATTCATACACTTTTTAAAATCATATTTTAATAGAAAAACTATTTTCTTGTCCAATTAATGTCTTGCAAATATTTGAATTGTTATTCCATGGGCATATTTGTTATGAATATTGATGGATTATGCTATTATATGTGCTAAATTTATATATTATCACCATATGATTGTGTATCTTAGTTTTTGAGGGCAAGTTGTAGGTATATAGCTTTCAGTCGAGTGCTCAACGATGTCTTCATCGAACATCTGGATGATGTAGGCTATTTATCTTGTCTTGTTAGCATGTTTGTTTATATAGAATACTTAAGATTAGAGTTGATTTTTGTAGTCATTCCATCTATTGTGGTTTACCCCATGCCATAGAGTGATGTTCCTCATGACAAGATTGGTGACCGTACTGGGGATTGAATCTTCTTTTCGGGGTTTGGAGTGTTTTTCTCCTTAGATTTCTCTTTGTTACCTTGAGTTTCCTTGTCGTCTAATTGCTTGACAGTCTATTTTCATTTTGAATCTGATTTTCTTGTCCTTATCCTTAAACTAGAAATGTTTTAATACATCTACACATTTTTTTCCTTGACAGACTCATACATACATGAGATGTCATTCTATAGGGTGCATACATGTGTGTTTTTTTCCTAGACAGTCATGTACATCATCCTTTCTTGCTTGATTGTTGAGTTTGGTGTTTTCTGTATGAGTTTTGATGGTTGCTCAGTCTTCTTGGGTCTCTGTCATAACTGTTGAGTGTCTACAGAGTGATAGGAAATATTTCTTTGGTTGAATTTTCAGGCGATTTTTCTCTCTCATCATCGTTTTCAATGGTTGTCCTTGCACCTTGGGCCAGGTGTTTTCTTCTTGATATCCTTCTTGGTTTGTATATTTTTTCTTACAACAGGGTTTATATATCAAGTTGTTGTTCACTACTTGCATTTTCATTTCTTTATATTGAAAATACAAAAAATATAAATTTTTCATTATGGCATTTGATCTTTTGGGTTCTTATTATTGATCTTGATACATGTATGGAAATATTGCATCTTATTTAAAATTTTAGAGTTGAACTGAAAGTTGCATTTTGGAAAGCTTATAATTTGTTGAGAATTGAAGTTAGGACTTTGCAGTATATTCATATTCATTTCTTTTACTTGCTGAGTCATAACATCATCAGTTTCATGACCACATATTTTGAGTAAAAAAATCCACTAAAAGTAATGCTAATAAATTTAAAATTGATTAGAAACAATTTTACTTTTCAGGGTACAGAAACTAGCTTAAGATATAGAGCCTTGTAAAAGGATTTTGTGAGTAAGCTTATCCAAGGCTATTAAACTCAACATATGTGTCTAAATAAGGAAGTGGTGAAATACATTGTATATTTGGTGAGATGAGGAGGCTCTTCTCACACTATATTTAAGCATGAGGTCACAGAAAGTTGGTTGCAGAGATATCCCTCTAATACCTTCTTAGCCTCAGAGATATTTCTGGGGATCTATTCGTATATGGGATTATTTCTAATGCCTTTACCTCTATGAGAGGTGGTTCTTTCAAGATTTTGGTCTTTGTTACCCTACCCATATGGTGGACGTGACTTATATGCATTGGTTATATAGTGGTGGATTTAGTTTCTTGACCTAGGTAGCCACATAGGTTACTTGAAGGGGTTATTCTGTAGGTACCTTGGGTCAGATAAGGGTCATACAACACACAACCTTTATGGATGATTAACTCTCTGGGGGGATTTGGACGATTGCTCTGCTAAGCCCATGAGGGACCTTATAACTAATTTTAATACCTCTGATATTTTGAAGGGAGTCTTAGTCCCCTCTTGGGAGAGACATACCTACCTTATTGATGGAGCCCCCTTTTCAACCACTATATTCTATTTGTGTGCATATTGTCCCTTTTGTTTATTTTAATGTGATCTTTGATTGTTAGTTGGAATTAGGATTCATTTTTTTTTATCTCGAGTCTTTAGTCATCGTGGAGCTAGACACGATTCCTTGTAGGTCTCGCTGTTTGTTGAATTTACCATCGCATGTTGAGTCTTTACCTTCTAAAAGGAATAAAGTTATCAACTATGGGACACACACCTACACCTTCCAGAGTTGTGGTCATACAAGTATTAGTATTGAGTCAAGTCAGAGATATATTGGGAGTCCTTCAACTCCCATACCTACTGTAGTTAATGGAACTCCTTATATTCCTTTGACCACTATGGTTATAGTGTTGGAGGTTCCATTCATCACTCCTATACAACCTATGGTTTCTACTCAACCTATAGTGACGAACCATTTTGGGTCTATTTTTGGTACACCTAGGTATATTACTCAGTCCATCCCTATAGTCTCTATATCCATTTCTCTTATGGTATGATGAATCTGAAATCACAATTTTTGTCATCCATTCTAGTGACAGATACAAATATTAGTATTGGACTTGGGGGCATGGCTCCTTCGCATATTCCACTCTCGTTTGGTGGTGCTCATATTCCCCAAATGACTCCTATAGTTGGAAGCCAAACTCCTTTCCACACTGGGTCTAATCTTAGTCTTAATTCTCTTGGATGGAGTAATCAACCAGAAGGACAAGCCGCTACTTATGTTCCATCCTTTACACCTACCTCCTCCACACTGATTTTGACCAACATGTTTGGCATGACGAATCCACCTTTATCCTACGGATTTCCACCCGGGGGAGGTTAGTTTCATACTTTGGGAAAACCCCAACCTAGAGACACTTCGGTTGGGGGAAATATTTATAACCCTCATTATAAAATTCCTACTGGAATGGTGTCGAATCAACCCATTCTGAATTAGTTTGGAGGGGGGTCTTACAATCCAGGAAAGGGCCATGGTGCATACCATAACCCTTGGTGGGCTACGAATCAAAAATAAAAACCTTTCCCGGGATCATGGGCTAAGATTTTTCAATCCGGACTCCCTTTTCTGTCCATGCTTAATTTTATAGAATTTTCAATATTAATGAATGACCTGGTGCATCATGACCTGACATGGACCCCCATCCCCACCAAGCGTCCTTCAGATATTCTGAAATTCAAGGGAAATACTGGTGAGGATCGTGGTGATCACGTCACCACTTTTAATCTTTGGTTCTATTCCAATTCTCTTAACAATGATTCTATTCATTTAAGATTGTTTAAATGCACCCTCATAGGGGTTGCATCGAAATGGTACATAGAGATACCAGGGGGAACTTACGAGAATTTTAATTAAATGGTTTTAGTCTTCCTCAACCAATTCCAATTGTCGGTTCATTATGATGTCGCATAGAACTTTTGTCAGCCCTCTGCGAGGACAAATTCACCAATATATTGAATCAAATTCAAGAGTGGCGTATATGGAAGAGGTTGATCAAAGCCTACATTTCTCTAGAGTTCCTATTGGAATGGTTTCTTAAGTCTTTACTGCTTGATATTTTGATGGATGTTTCTACATTTGGGGTAACATCTGAAGAGGAAGATATTTTCAAATCCTAGTAGTTAGATCTCATATATGCTTAGTCTGGGATGTTATACGAAATTATTCCTGATGCACCAAGGTCAAACTATGACCCTAGACAAAATCCTGGGCCTCATGTTGATGGCATTATAGGCTCCACAAATGTTAAATATATAGACTTGGTGACAAGCCAGTTGAAAGATTTGTCTCTAAGCCATTCTATAGGAGGATAAGCTTTGTCAGTGTCCTCCACTCCCACTTAGTCAACGAATGTGCATTATGTGCAGTCATAGACTAACCCAAATGGTAACCAGTAACCAGGAGGGATTACAAATAAAGGACATGGTAACAATAGTAAAGGTGGGAGGAATTATAATAAAACTAAGTAAAATACTAATAATGATATATTGAAGGTTAATGATGGTGAGGGAAAGAAAGAGAAGAGGAAGGTGAAATTCCCTTGTAATCTTTGTACTGATGATCACCTTACCCACTTGTGCCCCAAGCTTGAGGAAGTTTGACGCAACCTGCCCTCGACGGCAAGGTCGCCTCGCCAGGACCTTCATAAACCTCGGCCCGAAGAGCTCTGATGCTCCTCCAATCCCGTATCGGGACTCTCTGTCACCCACAGGACACTCTGTTGATCTCCCGGAAACTATCTCGGGAAATCGGGTTTCGCGGAATTGCGAACCCTGCGCGCACTCCTTGTCCAACTTCAACCTCCGATCTCCGATCCCCGAGGTCAACGGTCAACGGATCAACCTTGTCGGGAATTTCCCCGTCGGGAAATCAGCGTAATAAAGGTCACGCCTGCTTACCTTCCAAACCTCCGAATTCCAATGCGCGATGCCACGTGTGTACTCCACACAATCTCTATGGGACCCGTCGTAATTCGGGACTTCGCTATTCCTCCCTTCTTCACTCGACTTCGAAACCGCCGAAGTGCCGAGTCCCGACTCCTTGGAATCCCGGGCCACCTGTCCCTCCAACGATTGACGGCTCCGATTAAATCGGGGGATCGCAACTCGCGGCTTCGACGTGCTTACAACTCTTGCACTCGCCAACCCCGATATGCCGATATGCCGATACACACTGGTAGGGAGTTCTTCCGGACACTTGCGAGTTAACCCTCTCACAACTCCTCCACAATCTGATGATCTGCGGGATTTCGAAGATCTCTTCGACAACTTCAAGTTGTCGATTCTCTTCCTCCTGAAGAGTTCTGCGCTTCTCCACCTTCTGCCTGTCTGAACGTCACTGGTTCTGTTCCCACCATAGAGCGAAAGTGCTATCCCTCCTGAGCTTGTTCCTCTGACTCCTTCAGAGAACTTCGAGCACTTCTTCTGCGCTTCTCCTCCAACAACTTTCAAAGTGTTGAAGTCTCCCGGTTTCTGTACATCCGCAGCTACAACAAACCCGCCCTTCCCTTCTCAGACTTGCTTCTGAGATTCCAGTTCGACCTGCACTCCACCTGCCCGACTCGAACAACCCAATTCACTCTGGGCAAAGAGAACAAAAGTTCGACTGCTTAACCTCCTCCACACACTCTATGCGGAGGAATTCCACTGCACTCTATGCAGGAATCTCCTGGCTTCAACAGAGAAACAGTTGAAACTCATTCACTTCATTCCCTCAGGTTTTGAACCTGATATGCAATCACATATGCAACATATAGGAGATAAGCATAAAAAGAAGCAAACATGCATAAGCATAATATTAACAACACACAGAGATCAAAAACATCCATGGAATTGAATCACAGCTTCCTATTTATTCAATATCTATACATGAAGGTTCTTTTCAAGCTCTCTGCTCT
Source organism: Picea sitchensis (assembly GCA_010110895.2). Classification (NCBI taxonomy): domain Eukaryota; kingdom Viridiplantae; phylum Streptophyta; class Pinopsida; order Pinales; family Pinaceae; genus Picea; species Picea sitchensis. The sequence continues at coordinate 164,301 of SNQJ01S0041480.1, forward strand.
GTTCTCCTTTTCTCTCTATGCTAATGCTGAATTCAGAATAATCCATAACTCCTCAATAATACAAAGGAGGGTGCCTATATTCTGTTTTCCCTCTCAAGAGTCAAAACTGTCTAATCTACAATTAACTCCTACCTAACAGCATTGAAACTAAATAAATGCCTTCTTATATTTAATATCATACAAGTGCGCCTAGCTTTGAATTCCTTCGTTCAAGTGGCGGCGCAACAACTCCAAGGTAACACAACATGCACGCGCTGGCGCTGTCCAACTGTATTCTTTCTCTCCATGCGCTAGCTCGCTTGATCAAAATGTGGATGCTCCTGCATCAAAGTTGGGAGGATCTTATATCTACCACCCATTTTTTTGACTAATACTTTTCCGCATAATCAACACATGTTCTCGAGCTCCTCTAATGAAGGAAATGCGACAAATGGGAAACAAAACCCTCCAGTGCATGAAGGCAATTGTCTATGCATAAATATGGTTAGGTCTCATATTAATGTAGCCACTCAGTCTCACAATTATAGTTCTTCACAGGTTGTTCCAGGTCTAGAGTATCCCCCTCTTACAGAAGAACCTTTGCAGATAGAAAATCCAGAGCCTCTACCTCATATTCCAAAAGGAGTACTCAAATTCTCTACCCACAAACCTAATTCTAGGGCTACCCATAACTACTCTATTGTTGAGGATCTGGGTCAAACTCCTTGTGTGATGTCAGGTTTGGAGGTACTCCAGATGTTTCCTTCATAGAGGAATGAATTACTATCTATGTTAGGATTTCTAGACCGGTTTGGCTCTAAGGTTATCAAGTTTGACATTACGGATGTTCAACGTTGCTTGCCTTACCTCATGGCCTTCCAAATCCATGTGGATTACTCAAAGTATAACATCAAAGGTACTGTTATTGATGAAGGTGTTGAAACATCTATGATGTCCCTAACCTATTGGAAAGCCATTAGATCTCCAACCCTCTCTCAATATCCAACTATGTTGACCACATTTGATGGTCGTTCTTTCTGTCCCCACAAAATTCTTCCTACATTTCTGGTCTAGTTAGGTGGAAAGACAATGGAGGTGGATGTCAAGGTGGTTGATGTGCCCCTTGACTATAACTTATTAGTAAGGTGTAAATAAACTTATGCTATGACTGCAGTCGTATCATCTGTTTTCCATATGTTATGTTTTCCTCATGAAGGGAAAATCATGATGATTGATTAGTTATCCTTTGCACATGATAGTCCCAATGAATCAGTTGGACCTTTGATCCCCGTGATAAACAATTATCATCTAAAAATTGAGGATATTATGTCAGAATGTATTCCTCCATTATGGGTGCTTTTGATTTCATGGCACCAATTCATCACATTTATGCCATGTCCAGTAGGTCTGCTTCATCAATGTGGTATGTTCCTTTCTTCACTTCATATTTTAACGATCATTGGACCCTACCTTCCCTGACCATGTCTTGTGAAGGTCAATCACATATTGGAATGAAAATTCCACTGTAGGCAATAGAGATAGCGTATCAGGTTGTTCTTGAATCTTTTGCCGACCCATATCCTGTCTCCTCGTAGTCAAATGAGGAGGATCCTATTCTTAAGCCCATATAGGCCACTTAATCATCTTTCTCACATGATTTCCTTGATGATACTTTGCCTTCATATGAATAAATATTATAGGCCATGAATGGTTCTAATAGGCCATGTGATGATATTCATCATTGCTCTTACTTCCTCCTAGAGCTTGTTAGGATCAAACAAGATGATTTTAGATCTACCTTGAGTGAGATAGTTGATCACATCGTAGTTCCACTTGATATGCACAACATTATGTTGAAGGAAACATGGTGAGTATTTCTCCTATTGTCACGATTGATATCTCTCGTATTACTAGTAAAATTGAAAATGTATATATCGGTGCAGATTGTTCACCTGAAGAAATTCAGATCTACATCGATATATTCAAAGAATTTCGTGATGTATTTTCTTGGTCATATGAAGAGATGCCAGGAATAGACCCTCGTATTGTAAAAAATGAGATTAAAACCTACCCATATGCTAAACCTGTTCGACAACGACTTAGAGATCTTAATCCTAGGAAGTCCCCTACTATTAAGGAAGAAGTGGAAAAATTGCTTAATGTTGGTTTTATCTATCAGGTTCCCTTGATTGAATGGGTATCAAATCCCTTTCCTGTGAATAAGAAGCAAGGAACTATCAATGTGTGTATGGATTTTTGAGACCTGAATAATTATTTTCCTAAAGATAACTTCCCAACACCTTTCGTTGATCAGATTCTCGATGACTGTGTGAGAAGCGAGGTTTTTTCTTTTATGGATGAATTTTCAGGATACAACCAAATTCATATTAAACCCGAGGATCAACATAAGATGACATTTATTTGTCTTTGACGTACTTTCTCATACCGAAAAATTCCTTTCGACCTTAAAAACACCGAAGCAACCTTCCAACGAGCCATGAACTTCACGTTTCATGATCTCAAGCATATAGTTGAAGCTTACCTCGATGATCTCATTGCTCACTCTTGCAAGAGAGTGGATCACTCTACCCACCTTCTACTATTTTTTGAGAGATTCCAATATTATTGCATCCGTTTAAACCCTCATAAGTGCATATTTTACATTAGGTCGGGTCGTCTTTTCCGATTCTTAGTTTTTGAGACTCAGATCATGGTGGATCCTTTAAAGGTTGATGTGATACTTAGATTTAATCCCCCACACAACATTCATCAGCTTCAATGTTTATAGGGGAAATATAACTTCTTACGCTGGGTTATAGTAAACTATGCCAATATTACTAAGGGTTTTATGCATCTCTTGAATAAGGACACTCCATTTATATGGGATGAACGAGCCCAAGAATCCTTCAATGCTCTTAAGAAATCCTTGGTATCAGTGCCTCTGCTGAAACCTCTAGACTACAGTAGAGATTACTTTCTTTATATCTCCACGTATGAAGGGATGGTTGGTATGGTTTTAGTTCAGGAATATTATGATATCCATGAGCACGTCATCTACTACCTTAGTTGAAACTTATTTGGACCTGAAATAAAGTACTCTCATGTTGAGAAGCTAGCTTTGGCTGTTGTACACGTGGTTCAAAGATTATGACACTATATATTGTTTTGAAAAACTACTGTGGTTGATGATGTTAATACATTTCAATACTTCCTTACTAGGTGTATCATAGTGGGGAAATATAATAAATGTATTTTCATCTTGCAAGAGTTTGATCTCAAATTTCTTCAGAAAAATACAAGAAATCGCTAGTTTTTTCCGAGTTGATATCAGAGATCCCTCGGTTGGATGATGATGTTACTCATATTGATTCATTCACAGATGAACAAATTTTCCTTATCTCATCTTCGAACCCCTGGTATGGAGACATTTTATATATCTTAAAACCTTGAATTTCTCTCAACATCTATCGAGAGATGATCGAAAACGTATACGATATCAATCTAAGAAATACCTTATCATATGTGACACTTTGTATTGTCGAGGCATAGAAAAAATCTTGCATTGTTGATTGAATAATGAAGAAGCTGAGTCGGCTCTTAATGAATGTCATAGTGGGGCTTGTGGTGGTTATCTATATAGGCTTGCGATAACCCAAAAACATCGCGAGATGGTTATTTTTGTCCGTCTATATTTAAATATTATGTCGAAGCGGTCTAGAAGTGTCACCCTTGATAGGAGTTCACTCGGAAGATGCACTCTCATCCAACCCCTCTTCACTTGGTCAACATCATCGGTCCTTTCACCAAGTGGGGGGTGGATTTTGTAGACTTCAACCCAACTTCGACTGGGGGGAATCAACATATTATCATGCTCGTAGACTACTTTAATAAATGGGTGGAGGCCATGCATACAATTAAATCTGATGGTAATAACACAACATTTTTCATGTTCAATAAAATAATAGCTCGGTTTATAATCCCGAGTGATATTTTCACTGATCATGGCTGTCACTTTGAGAACAAAATGATGAAATAATTAGCATCAAAACTGCAGTTTAAACATGATAATTCTTCCCCTTAATGTCCCCAGTAAAATGGACAAGTAGAGGCTGTGAAAAGGTCTCTCAAAACCATTTTTCATAAAACTGTCAGCCATAGAAAATCTGACTTGCATCTCATGTTTTACCTTGCACTTTGGGCATACCGAACCTCAGTTAAGAATTCCACCAAATTTTCTCCTTTTTAGTTAGTGCACGGTGTGGATTATATCCTTCCTATTGAATGTGAAATAACTTCCCTTAGACTAGAATTTAATATCCTACTTGAAACTTTTGATCTCAAAGAACGCCTCGTACACCTAGAGATCCTAGATGAGAAACATCGAGATGCCTCTATGGCTATCGAAGTGAATAAATGATGTGTCAAGCGCCAATATGATAAGTCTATCTTGTTGATTAAGGTTGGTTGTCATTGATGTCGACCCTTGAAGAAAGAACCATAGCACAAAGGTTTGGGTAATGGACCCAATAGTGTTTGATGTAAATATGACTCATTATTATTTTTTCATGGTTTATAAGAAGTAAATATGGATGAACTCCAAAGTGGTTCCCTTATGGTGAAACCCCTCACAGGAAGACGCTTTGTGCAGTAAGAGAACCCATGCTTAACTATGGAATAATGAGATGAAGGAAAGTGAATTTGTTAGGGAAAATATCCTAGATGGATATTGCTTGTCATGTCATTTCCGATGGTATGTGGAACGCCACATAATTCCTCACGGTTAGAGAGTTATGGCCATGAGAAGTTGGAGACCCTAGGTTTGGGTAATGGACCCAAGTTTGTTTGATGGGTAACGGTACGAGTTATGATATATTTTTAGATAATACTATTCTATATGGATAGTACATGTCATTCCATTTCTGGTGGTATGTAGAACGTCACATAAATCCTCACGGTTTGAGAGTTATGGCCTTATGAAGTTGGAGGACCCTCATATGTCATATAGAAGCCCCAAAAGGTCAAAGTAATCAAAGTGTTTTAAGAGATTTTAAAAGGTAAATAATAA
>SNQJ01S0041480.1:169548-181087 GCA_010110895.2 Picea sitchensis
TGAGGAAAGTGAAGAAAAGAAGGCCAAAATGCAAGGAAGGATAAATTCTTTTGATGGTGCTTTCTATGTAATCCAACATATCTATCCTCGGCAGTACGCTTGAGGGTGAATTGGTCCTCTTGTCTGACCAAGCAAAAGAACCACTGGGGGCAGGAAAATTCAACCCGATGAGGCACGATCCTTATATTGTGCGACGTGTATTAGAAAAACAAGCCAATGAATTGGAAGATTACAAAGGGAATATGATGAATGAGCCCAGATATGGACTCTAATTGAAAATATATTATTTGTGAGACCCAATATTGGGTGTAACTCTTTGTATACTAGTGTATATTAGGGTATATATATTTTCCTTTCCGTCATCAACTTTCTTATCGAGTTTTCCCTTGGTTGGAATATTTCTACAGAGTCTTTGGTTTACTTAGGATTCACAAATGGTTTCGTTCATCATACACATAACTTATCTTCCGCCACTTGGATTGTTTATTCACTTGAAGGTCAACTGGTGTCTTTAGGTGGTGTTTATCTAAGGCCATGAATGAATAATGTGGATGAATATAGTGTTGTTATAGATCTTTTACGTGAATCCATTGCACATGGTATTCATTCTTTAGAAGTTCGTCTAGATTCTCAGTTAGTGGTATGCCATTCGAATGACAGTTACCATTTGCAAGATCCTACTCTACTATGACGATTTCTATGGGTATGAATTTTGGAATGAAATTTTGATTTGATTACTTATAATCACATACCTAGGAGTTTTAATTAAGTATTCGATGCATATGATAATTATGTTTTAGATTGGATTTTTTCACATAACTAAAGTAAAGAAAACACATTTATCAATATACACATTGTAACATAAGTAAAGTCGAATACCAAAAGTTTTTTATATACTTCATTTCTCCAAAAATATGGTGTTATAGTACAAAATTGGGGCTCACACCCTCAAAATACATATACAGTTGATCGATACAATGATCATGACATCTACACCTGTGGCACCGGATTTGAGTCATGATATCATACTATGGTGTTTGTGAGATGTCAGAAKATTCACACCCATGCACAAGGYACACCCACCACCTGCCGCTGCATCGCCTCGAGAATATCCTCTACCTGAACCATGGGAATCCTATGCGTCAAATGAGACAGGTTTCCCTACACATTTTGAAKCACTCTCTCTGCATCTTCTCCCACTGGATCATCCCCCCGTTCCTCCTTTGACGTCATGGGAATCCATCTGGTTGTTCCGGAACTACGTCTGCACACTTTTTTTTTTTTGTTAAAATATTTGATGATCTAAAAATAGGGGGCTGAATTGTTTTTCTATGCAAGCACCCTCTAATCCATTGAAATAAACTTTTCAGGAACTTGATCAATGTCTTAGTTATGCAGGAGGTTTTATGTGTCAAGTTCATGCTTCTTTTATGTGTGTATGTGTGAGGTTCTTTGAAAGGTTACATATGTAGTTTAAATAATACAACAACAAATATAACATGCAACATGTAATAACTAGAAAACACTCACAACAAGAACAACACGATAAAGGAGTTCACCCCCAACTGGGCTACATCTCCTTGAGCTTCCATCAATGGACTAGGCTCTCTGGGATTAGTTTGTCAACGATTCTTTTAAAAGATAATGCTCAACTCCAATGGATTTAATTGCTATACCATTGGGTTCATAATACATAAAAACCCAAAAAATGACTAATAGAACTCTGAAAACGAATCATGGCTCATCCGGGCATGACCTCTTCTACATGTGGCCTTGAGCTTCCCTGAGCTTCCTTGTGGAAAAAACACCTATAAAAGTCATCAAATTCCTCTGAAACCTATCCCAATGTGTTCAGAGCATAACAATTAGCAAAAAATGACTATTCAGTCACAGAAAACAGATTTGGGCTCATCTGAGCATGACCTCCATCAATGGGGACCCTAAGCTCCCTGGAGCTCTTTGCAACTTCAATGGTGAAAAACCTACAAAAGAAGTCTTTAAATTCCTTTGAAAACTATGCCAATGGATTCAAAATGTCCAAAAACCCCTAGTTGGGATTTTTTGAAACCTCATTTGGCCAAAAAATGAAGAAGTTAGGCCTCCTTCCATTTTCCTCCTTTAAGCTTGCTGTCTTTGGTTCGCCAAAACGCACCTCTGTGCATCCAACCTAGCCCCCGCACGTTTTTCTGTGCTAAAACATAACACCAGGCACATAACCGCAAAATGGGTGCAACTATAGAATGGTTAAGGAAATAAGGCCCCCAAAGCCGGAGGTGTTGGGCGCATGGGGGCCATATGGCCACGTCCCAACACAATATTAGGCCCTCGTTGCAAGATTGGATGAGGGAACGACAAGTGTTGGGCACATAAGAATTGACCGTTGGAAAAAGGTCCGCCGCACTCTATGTGTGTTGTGGTTTCATGTGGTGTCACATATAACCAAGGGCTGGGGCTAAGCCCCAGCCCAGACCCACGCCCAACAAGCAACATATGCTAATTTAAATTAAAACGAAAACATTATATTGTAAGAAACATATGGCAGGCGCGCCGGTTGGGTGGCCTTTGCCAAAGATTTTCCATGGTGGGGGAGGTTCGGGGTTCGATCCCCATGGACTCCATAACATTTTTAAAATATCGAAACAATAACAGGGTGCCATGTGGCAGCCCATGCTTGGGCCACGTGGCACCATACCATTTGCCAAAATGATGCCACATGTCACAATATCATTCATCCACATGTTTACCGATAAATGATTTCCACGTCATCAACTACCACCTCAGCGTATGGTCATGCCACTTCAGCTAAATGGTCTCTACCACGTCAGCTGTATGGACTGTCCAACCAGAATTTTTTTTGCCTGTTTGACAAATCAAACAGATCACGATATCTCACTCATACAATGTACGTTTGACCCCGTTTGAAGTGCGTTGAGTTCGTAACGATGAGGGATACTCACCTGTTTGTTTTGAGGCAATTCTGAGAACTTGATTTTTGGGCTAAATTTTGACCCCTAGTCTAGATTCTGATCACACCTTCCCACTGAAAGGATTTTGGACCCACAAAATCTGATGATTATCTACCCGAGCTTCAATACTCTTCTGCTTCCAAGTTCTATCAACTGATTCTACTTGAATTTTTTTTTTTGACAATCACCTGGATACCTTGACATGCCTTGCACTGTAACTGGCTATGTCCCTCAACCACTGTTCTTTGGCTGCTGCTGACCCATTGTTCTCTTTGTTCTTGGAAGACTGCCAACCTTCCCATTGAGAATCAAGTCCCTCTTGTGAACTCTTTGACATCAAAACAATTCACAAGAGTTCTAGACTGCGACATCTTGTCACAAACCAAGAAAACCATCAATCTTGAAAACAAATTTATACAACACTGAAAATGATGCCAAAAAAGTCTTTTTTCTCTTCAAGAAAATGGTCACATCTTGTACTTCATCAAATCACATGGTGTTTTCCTACATCTTGGTGTACTCAAAATTGACTTACAAGCCAACAAACACCATCGACTAAACATAAGTCGAAAAACATGATCGACACACATAGTCGTCAAGACAACATCGACAGAAGTCGAGACTCATTTGAAACATATCGACCTTCCCAAAATGACAAGTTGACATTCATTATACACAATCATGTTACAATGATGACTCATTCATGATGAACTATCACCAAGTTCATTGTTTACACACACACAAAAACACATGCATTTGCATGACTCTTCAACTCTCCTTCAAGTACAAACATAAGTACATGAACCCAAAACATGTGGATACATAAGAGCTGAATATGAAAAAGATATATGGCTGTAACAAGTGAGCATCATACCCCTATTTTACACCCTCCTGGTGAAGTTGTGAAACAAAACAAGAATTCCTTCAAACGAATTGCATTCACATGCAACTTGCATCATACAATTTGTACTTGTCATGCTCTCAACATAAATGCATACATAAGGCTGAAATGTGCATCTACAACAGAAAAATGCAAGCCTTACTTGCTCAAGAAATCTAACCATTTCTTACCAAGCCAACTCAATGGTGATTTTTTTTGCTGAAAATCATCTTCTTGTGAATCATCTTGACTCACATCAATGATGGAATCTCCTCTTCCATTCTTTCTAGACTCTTTATCCATCTTCTTCTTATGATGTGGATGAGTGGTTGGATGAAATGTCCAACATTGGTCAATGAGATGACCCCTCTTCTGGCAAGGAGTTCACCCATTGATCCCTCATACCAGAGATCCCTAGTCCAGATTCTAGATTCAATGGACTAGGCTCTCTGGTATTAGTTTGAAAACAATTCGTTTACAAGATTCTGCTCAACTCCAATGGATTTACTGACTATACCATTGGGTTCAAAAGACATAAAAACCCCAAAAATGACTAATAGAACTCTGAAAACGGATCATGGCTCATCCGAGCATGACCTCTTGTACATGTGGCCTTGAGCTTCCCTGAGCTTCCTTGTGGAAACAACACCTGTAAAAGTACTCAAATGCCTCTGAAACCTATCCCAATGTGTTTAGAGCATAACAATTAGCCAAAAATGACTATCTAGTCACATAAAACAGACTTGGGCTCATCTGAGCATGACCTCCATCAATGGGGGCCCTAAGCTCCCTGGAGCTCTTTGCAACTTCAATGGTGAAAAACATGAAAAATAAGTCTTAAAATGCCTTGAAAACTATTCCAATGGATTCAGAACGTCCAAAAACCCCTAGATGGGCTTTTTCGGCACCTCATTTGGCCAAAAAATGAAGAAGTTAGGCCTCCTACCATTTTCCTCCTTCAAGTTTGTTGTCTCTGGTTCGCCAAAACGCACCTCTGTGCATCCAACCTAGCCCCTGCACATTTTTCCGTGATAAAACCTAGCACTAGGAACATAACCACAAAATGGGTACAATTGTAGAATGGTTAAGGAACTAAGGCCCCCAAATCCGGAGGTGTTGGGCGCATGGGGGCCATATGGCCACATCCCAGCGCAATATTATGCCCTCGTTGCAAGATTGGATGAGGGAACGACAAGTGTCGGGTGCATAAGAATTGACCATTGGAAAAAGGTATGCACGCTCTCCATGTGCTGTGGTCGCATGTGGTGTCGCATATAACCAAGGGCTGGGGCTAAGCCCCAGCCCAGACTTGTGCCCAACAAGCAACATATGCTAATTTAAATTAAAATGAAAACATTATATGGTAAGAACCATATGGTAGGCATATCGGTTGGGCAACCTTTTCCAAAGATTTTCCACGGTGGGGGAGGTCCAGGGTTCAATCCCCACGGACCCCATAACATTTTTAAAATACCAAAACAATAATAGGGTGCCACGTGGCAGCCCATGCCTGGGCCACGTGGCACCATACCATTTGCCAAAATGATGCCACGTGTCGCAATATCATTCATCCACGTGTTTGCCAATAAATGATTACCATGTAATAAACTACCACCTCATCATATGGTCATTCCACGTCAGTTGTACGATCTCTGCCACGTCAGTTATACAGACTGTCCAATCAACATTTTTTTTGCCTGTTTGGCAAATCGAACAAATCGCGATATCTCACTCATCTGATGTTCGTTTGACCCCGTTCAAAGTGCATTGGGTTTGTAACAACGAGGGATACTCACTTGTTCATTTTGAGGAAATTCCGAGAACTTTTATTTTTGGGCTAAATTTTGATCCCTAGTCCAGATTCTGATCACTTGACACCATCCAAAAATATTTGTGTTTTATTTATTATTTTTGAAAAACATAAAAAAATGAAATATATTTGAAAATTGTTTCATACCTATATCACCATAGGCAAATCTTGGTAACAATGGCATGTCTGGATCTCCTCTGTAGTTGATCCCTGCATAAGGGTAGTCGCCCAGGGCTATCACTTGCTGAGGCCACCATAAGAAGAACTCATAATTGTAGGGGGATATCACCCTACCTCCTCCCAACTGCCTCATAAACTTGGTCCACCATGACATGGCTATATCACATGGTCTATGTGGAAAAACATCGACTCTAGGGCTCAATCCTAGAACCCTCTTGAATAAAAAACTACACAAGATAGATGTGAACCTGAAGTTCCTCTTCCTACCTTGTTTGCAGTCTGTAAACCGACTCTTCATGTTGGCCATTAGTGAGTTGCACCAATCATTCCCTATGGTTCATAATAAATCCACAGAGTATAACACCAATGGCCTTGATTCCTGGTGCAATGAGGCCAACCCCATGATCCGTTTTAGCACAAGAACGATGATCTTTAAACTCAAGTTGTTGATCTCCCTAATAGGGAGTTGGCTCCCTAACTTTTCTGTGCCTGCAAGACAGTGAGTGGAAATGTAGTCCTCTATGTTCATGCCACTCCCACATCCCCTAGATTTGAGGTTCACTACCTCACCCCAATGTGATAATCCTGTAATAAAGTAGATATCCTTGACTGTAATTCTCAATGGTTGATCATTGAGGTTGAAGGTCTCTATGTACGGATCCCAAAAGTTAACCATCATTTGGAGCAACCTCACTTGAGCCCTCATTTCTTTGAGAGCCCAAAACTTGTAAAGACTACATATTTTTAATGCTAATTGGGCCCCTAGATCTCTTTCCACTGTAGCATCAACTTCCTCATGCTCTCTTTCTCTCCATTCAAGTATCATCCTACAAGAAAAGTTCCATTTTTGAGTCAAACTTATTTAAAAAACCAATTTGTGTACTTGTACGTGGGATGTTATGGTAACAGTCGTGTGTAGGGATACATATACATAGGTTTTATTTTTCTTTCCTACATACATGCCTCCATTTATGCGACCCAATGATCTACAACTCGCATACACCCTAATTCCTAAATTGCACCTTAAAAATATAAACAAATGGGAGCTAATTTAATATTCTAATCCACTATAAATGAAGAGGAGGGAAAGAGTACTTACTTGGTCGAGAATGTTTTCAATTCTGTCGCTCGTAGCTCCTGCAATCGACACTTGAAGGTCGTGGGAAATTTGGTCCAAAATGCACCATTTGGGTAAAAATGTGAAATGGTATGGTAAATTTTGTTATTTTTACTATTTATGGAAAAAATTACCCACTTTACATAGTTTTTGATAATATCTTTACCTAGTGGACTAATAGTGTAGTGGAAGGACTTAGTTTTGGTGGTTTTATCCAGGGATTATTGCGGTTTCTAGCGTCATGTTGCCCATTTGTGACTTTGTAAGGTATTTTATTTTACCAAGCATATATGATAAGTCGTCACACTGTTTTTCATACTTGCATTATCCTATGACTGCAATTCATATTCCTTAGGTACGAACCCATTTGTTAGCAACACATAACCTTATTTCTAATACTATAAGTGTCGTTAGTGAATGGTAGAGGGTTACCAAACATGGGTGCCCTTGTTAGAACCTTTGTGCCATTCGGTGCGCATGGAGAGATTTTTTCCATAAGACCATGAGTCCCTTATGGTTGCAATATGAATTTTCCATTGAACGTTATATTCTCACTCATAATCATTCTGACCTATACCTATGGGACTTCCACCGAGTCTTGGTTAAGCTCTTTTCTGACTCCATCAAAATCCAAAAAGATTGTCGAGTGAACTTGTCTCTTTCACACTCGTTAATTGGATTTGAAAGGACATCTATTTGGTGTAATTTTAACCCTTTTTCGGACCAAGTAGACTAATTTAGAAAAATCAATACTTTAGTTACTAGTGGTTAGAAGTGTTCTCTTGGGTATTGTTTAATACCTTTTCAGGCCTAGGGGACTAAATTTTCGAAAAATGACATTCTTTGGCATTAAGTTGTAATTGCACTCCATTATCCTTCTTGCAGTATTGATCCTATTTCCAGTTCCCTCTTTCTTTCTATAAGCCTATTACCTCAACAGTTTCCATCATCATCCAAAGACAGCCTTGTTTATATCATTTTCATCTTGACACCTTATACCCCAAGTGGAAACATTCCCTCGAGTATCCATGTCCTGCATGCACCTCCTTTCATTGAGCACATGTATGTTCCACTATTGGAACTAGATTCTTACTTGTGACACTCGTTTCATTCTATGTATCATATCATTCATTTTTATATGAAAACAAATGAAAAGACGACTGGGAAAATAATATTATCTCATGTTGGTAGTAGTCATGTCTCCTTTGAACAGAGCAAAAAAATTGTAGTCCACTTGTGATCCAAATTTTGGGTTTAGCATGACCTTAGGAAGCTAAGCTCATTAATTAGAGTTTACTCCTATAAATGGTTACTTTTCGAGTCCCTATGGAGATTTTCATTGGTGCCTCGTGCTTCACAAAGTTTCATTATCAAGTCTATGCTTCCAGAGTCATCCATATGCCTCATTCTCTTGCTCAAAGGATGTTTAGAATCCTTTGTTGGCCATTTCTTAGAAATCTTGAATTTTCATGTCATCCATACCCTTAGTGTATCTTAGAGTCACATGAAGATGTAGTCCTACTGTGCACCTTGGTCCTACTTTAATTATGGGTAGGTAACCTTGAACCCAACAATCGACATCTCCTCATTGGTCGCTGAGTGGGGGGTTTCTCTTGTGTTCGATGGAAAAAAATATATTCACACATTGGGATTCGTGTAGTTTCTTGGATTCCATTAGCCTTATTGGTGGTGTGGTCACCTTTGTCGACAATTTTCCTTATTGGTTGATATTCAAAGGGTCTTTTTCATGCACTTCTTGCATCTAGTGCATGCAAAATATGCATAAGATCATTGTCTCATGAACATGTTCTTCATATGAGTTCCTCCAAATCATCAATCTATGGATTTGTACCTCATGTTGAATGATGAGAGATTCCTTAATTCTCTCCTTTCAACATGTCTCCTTCCATCAAATTCATCTCATCTATTCTGGAAATGAGGCCTAGAGTTCTATGAGTACCTAGACACTTGCAATGATAAGTGGTAGGTTATATTTCCATCAACAGTTGGGAATACATCAATTTATCTTGATCAATGGATTGTTCAAGTGTTTGATCTCAAAACCTTTATTCACACTTGTAAGAATGTACCCGGTGCCTTGATACCTACTTTAATTATTGGTATGCTATCTCACGATTGTTAACGATATACTTTAATGATTGATAATCAAATGAAGTTTCATTATGTTCGATCTCAACTCCTTTATTCACATGATGTTGACTTGCACCTTTGGAAGATCATGTAGAAGACTTGAAGACATCAACACATAGTCACAACTTTCCTGAGTTGCTACTATCATTCATTTTACCAATACCTATATGAATTTAGTGATCATGGGAGATCAAATTGTACTCCAATGTATACAAAAATCTTCAGATTGATTGTTGGGGCTAAATATATGCACGATCAATTCCCACATTTAATTATCAACCGGGGCTCGTAAGCTTCGAGGTGCAGGCACAGGAAACACAGGATTAAAGCCTAGTCTAACCTAATCTAAAGTCGGAAAAAAAATATCCAAACCCACACTGCAACAAATTAACACTAAGGATTCATCACTGGGACGTAGGAATACTTAGTGCTATAAAGGCTTAGATCACAGTCTTTCAGGCACCCGGGGTGATGTTCGCGTGATTAATCGTGAGTAGCTAACTCAAGTCTTTTGTCCTTCAATGATTATTTCCTATAGCGGATCCACACCTAAATGCAATAAAATAAACAAGCAAACGGAAATGAAATTCACGATAGAAACTAACACCTGAGGAAGAATTCCAATGTGGGAGGGCCATATCTCATGAGTTAGACCTCTAATCTATCCATTGGTGTTTGAAGCTATAATAAATTCAAAATCATTCAACGCTAATCAACATTAAATATTTCCTACTTATTTCAAAATACTTCTATTATAGAGAAATAGGAACAATCAAATTAGGTGTTGTGGGTGCAAGTGACAAACCAAGTTTAGTAGAAAAGGATGTCTAACAAATAAATGTACAAATTCTAAATCCACACCCAAAAAAAAATGGTACAAAACAATGCAAACTAAAATCAGAAACCAATGCAAAAACAAAGCTAAGTACAAATCCAAAACAATTGCAAAAGCAAAGTAACATTACAAGGAAAAATATGCAAGAGAAACTCTAAAAATCTAAGGAAGTTTTCAACTCAAAAGTCGTGCTTCAAGTGAAATGTGTTAAGTACATGCCCTACTTATTAATCTAGTTACCATTCAATATAGAACAAATCTGAAATTCTAAGAGTATGATATTCAATTCTAAATGTTTTATGCACCTCACACAGATTTGTATTCATTGTTGTCCCAAATTTCTTTAGGATGTCCGGGTTATTCAGATCCTATGCCCTGTTTATCAAATAGTTTATATCATAAATCTTCAAGCAACGATATGAATCAATGCACTTTGTATTTCTTTTATTTTTGAAATGAACACATCAAACTTGAAAATCATTAAGCCTACTCTATCATATGAATTTCTA
Source organism: Picea sitchensis (assembly GCA_010110895.2). Classification (NCBI taxonomy): domain Eukaryota; kingdom Viridiplantae; phylum Streptophyta; class Pinopsida; order Pinales; family Pinaceae; genus Picea; species Picea sitchensis. Next base: position 179,997 of record SNQJ01S0041480.1, read on the forward strand.
AATGCATACAATCAAAGGGTAAGATCTCTGAGTTTTAGTTTTCGAATCAAGTGTAAAAAGCACAATCGAAATTTAATAAATTGAAAGAAAATAATAAATCAAATCTATATGAAGATAGATAACCTCAACAAAACTCCTTTATGCAACAAATGAGAATATAAAATGTTGATCTAAAGACTGTTAAAAAAATGTAAATCTAGTATTCTACCTTATCTATAAAACAACACATCACATACCAAAAGATGGGGGGCCTTCCAAACCTGCCCTATGTTGTGGAAGAAGTCTACAGTACTAAGAACTGATCCACACCATGTATAGGAACAACAACTCCTTTTTATTAGCTGAAAACTCCAAGGAATTACAAGCACTCCTCCATATGTTCAATCTTCTTCACAACAATGAATAGATCTCCTCCATTACAAAATGAAAATATCTACCTCTCAACCTTTTAACACTCTTATTTATACATAAAAATCATTGAAGAGAGGATGGGACCAAATCCCAAAGCTCTGATTTCAAAATTTACATTTTTAGGACAAATCTTCAAAAATCTAGGTTTTATTGCAATTTGGGCAGATTCGAGTTATTCCCCCACCCATATCTTTGTAAAAAAATTGAAATTTAGAATACGGTTTCTGGGTTCTGTATCTGGATGATATTTCTAAGAACCCATTTTTTGGTTTTGCAAGATATTCTCCTATGTATACGTAAATAGAGGTGCAAGTTGGCAGTTTGAGTTTTGTTGTTAATTTTGGTAGAATCATTCCCCCTGAGTTGGAGGTTCACACATGCGATCTGGGTGAATTATGTCTCACATTTATGCATGAAAAAATCATTCTGGACAAAACCCATGTACCCGATTTTCCTCTAGAATATTTCCAAAATTTTGAATTATTTCTAGTACCGGATTAACACAGTTGGTACCAGATTAGAACAGTTAGTACTAGAATCTTGTAGGTAGGGTTTTAGTACCAAATGAACATAGTCATGACTATGGGTATCATACCAACGTGATGGTAGTATCAGATGGAGCTAGTACTCAAATATGCGCAATCTGGTACTGGATGAAGCTGGTACCGGAAGAGGCAAAG
>SNQJ01S0041480.1:181097-201988 GCA_010110895.2 Picea sitchensis
GTTGTGGAGCATGAGTAAGCTATTGGAGAGCTTGGATGTGTTGTGTTTGGATGGTGGTCAGTTTGGAAAACGAGAGATAGACGAGAATGATAAATTGGTTGCAGAGGATCTGAGTTGATCTTGAAGAGAAAACCCTAAGAGCCTAGAAGTGATACACATGTTGTTATATACACTAGTCGTGTACATACGTGGGTTGTAGTGAGCCAGGGTGTGTACACATGCGGGCTGCACTACTGACAGGTTGCGTACTTGTAGTAGATTGATATCTGTTGAGGATTATTTCCTCATCTCAGTTGATGTTGTGGGTGTAAGTCGAGTATTGCATTATAGAGCTGGTGCTCTTGTAGATTTGTACTCTATTTAGTTTTTGCTGAAAAATCCCAAGGATTGTAGTTCGTAATAAAAAGAAAATTGTACATACATCTTGTGTACTTTGTGTTCCTTGTGGTGATGACTTGTTGATAATATATTTCTGATATATGTTGCTGATATGTGTTCACATCTAGCTGGTTATAAATGAGAGCAATGAGTAATGAGTAAAATGTTGAATGCTAAATAATGAGTTTTGTGTAAGAGGGAAATTTTGAAAAGGAACCCCACACTCATTCACCCCCCCTCTAAGTCTGGTAGGTGTGTCAAACAATTGGTTTCAGAGGGGGCATTCACTACAAGACTTAACAAGCTTGAAGGAGATCCATAGACACACAAATGGATGATGAAGTTCCAATCCTTGATGAGGAAAACTATTGTACTTGGAGAATAGAGATGAGAGTACATTTGAAGGAAATGGGAGCAACTATTTGGAAGGAAACCATTGGTGGATCAGTTTCATTGACGAACAAGTCAAAGTTTGCAAATCAAAGGGAAGGAAAGAAGAATGATGCATTGGCTCTCAATACCATTCTTAGTGGACTCTCAATCCATATCAAAGAGAGCATGGGACAATGCACTTCCGCCAAGGATCTATGGCTAAAGCTAGAGGAGACATATAAAAGAAAGAAGGAGAAGGAATATATTGAAGATCACTCCATCAAGATCATTAAAGGTGAAGAATCTCCAAAGACCCTTGATTGTATTATTTCTAAATGTGATCTTGAAAACATTTCAAGTGAACATAAAGAATCAAGTGATGATAACACAACGGAAGATCTTGAAGACATTTCAAATGAAGGCAAAGAATTATGTGTTGATGTTGGTAAGAAGGAAGATCATGAAGATATTTCAAATGAAGGTAAATAACCCTAAAAAACCCTTGATTGCAATGATGATGATGATTTTTTCTCTACAACTGAAGAAGAATATCTAGAAACAATTTGTGTAAAGTTTGATGGTAAATATCCCATGAAAAGAATAGAAGAAAATGTATTAAAACTTCAAAAGGATGTTGAAGAGGGTTTATATAGATATAGAAGTGGTCATTATTATATAGACTATAACTATATTTTGGATAACACTAATAAGCTTTTTAGGAGGATTCTAAGGCACATATTGAAATTAAAGGAAATTCTCAAGGAACAAGAAGAGAGCAATACGACTGAATTAGAAGAAAAGGAAGAAGAGATCACAAGACTAAAGAATGGAAAAAAATATATGAATGTAGATGATGAGATTAGAAAAAGTTTTGAAACCATTGTCCATCTCAAGACCCAAATTGAAGAAGCCAAAATAATAGAGGAACTATTGAAGAATCAAATAAATGAAAGGGAAGATTCATGTTGGAAGTTAGAAGCTGAAATTGTTGACCTTAGAAAGAAGGTAGAAAAGTCAAACAAATTATTAAATAACTCAAAAATCTTGGATGAGATCTTGGAAAGTCAAAGATCACCACTTGATAAATCAGGTCTTGGATACAAAGAATAAGCTACATATAATGAAGAAAGAACCTCAAAGAAGCATGAGGTAAGTCCATCAAAGAAGGAAGACAATGTTGAAAAACAACCATCTACACAAGGAAAATAAAATTTCAAAAAAACAAAGCAAATAAGACATCAAGAAGCTATCCTTGGGACACCAAAGAAAAGGTATGAAAGTATTTTTCATGGGAATTGTTATTCATGTAATGAATATGGTCACAAATCTTTTGAATGTAGAGATTATGAAAGGATATACAATGGAATATTTTATAACACCATAAGGTGTTGGAAATGTGATCAAGTAGGACACATTGCTATTCACTGTAACATCATGAGATGCTACAACTGTAGTGGATTTGTCCACAAATCCCAGGAGTGATGGAACACAAAAATAAATTTCATGATGAATTCAAATAGCATGGCTAGAAGAAGGAATGAAGTTAGAAAGGGAGACATTTTTGAAAAGTTGGATGCTCAGAGCTCAAGTTCTGAGGAGCAGGGTCATCAACATAAGTGGGTGAAGAACAAAGAGAAGCCATAATAGGACGAAAGACTGAAGGGAAGCTCAAGTAAGTCATCTACTGAAGCATACACAGGTGACAGTGGTATCAGTCGCATACAAACATAGTCTAACCTTGTATAGGTCACGTACATACATGAACTATTGTGCAACAGACCACGTATATGTGGTAAAGCCTTGGGAAAAAGGAAATGCACATGAGTTTCAGCTTGATGTGATTGTATAACTATGTGTTTCAGGGTCTGACATTGTTTATTGCAGGTTCTGACACTGTTTGTTGCAGATTTTCATGGTTCTATGTTAGATCATGTAAAGTGACGATGTAAAATAAATCTTGGGTGCATGGCACTAACCCATGAGTATGGATTGATGTTGATCTTTTGGGGTACATGACTGGTACATATTTGAGTTTCATTGATGTATCTTATGATGTATTATTGGAATCATATGTTGAATATCATGGTGCATGCATTTTGCATGTGGTTGGGCTACATATTGAGACATGTAGTTCGTGAGTTGAGTTGATAGTCATGTTGTACATCATTGGGGAGTCATATCTTGTTGAGGCATGGTTGATATACTTTCTTGGTGCAAGTGATGATGCATGATGGTACACTCATAGATAGTATTTGGTTGGCATATTGGTAGATTCACATGTTGGCATATCATGGATACATTCCATGGATGATATCCGTTGACATACATGATTGATGCAAATGAATGTTGTTCATGATGTACTTGGTTGATATATTGTTCATGATTCTCTATTTTTGACATATATTTTGTTTCATGACGTATGGTATGGCACAAGTTTGATGCATGAACAGGTCCAAGGATCGTCATAGAGAGAATGGTTGATCTATGATCCGGTTGAAAATAGGGGGAGACATACCCATAGGGGGAGTCATTCTTCTTATGATTCTAGAAGGAAATACTTATGAGATTCATACCTAGAAAAGATCTCTATACTTGAGGAAAGGGCATAGAGGCATAATTCCAGGAGGAGCAATGGTCATAGAGGGAGCATGAGCAATGTATTTTCAACATTACATCAGATTGATATCCCTTGTTCAAAAGGGGAGAGGTTATTCAGTGGAAACAAGATAGGGGGAGCAGCCCTAAGGAGAGTTAAAGCAAGGGGAGAAGCCCCAAGAGGAGAATTTCCCTTTTCCATTGATGTCAAAGGGGGAGAGATAGTCACATTGATGTGATTGATGTTTATTAGACATAGTCTAATGAGAAGAGATAGTCACATTGTTATGGGAGAGATAGTCACATGGTTGTGATTTATGACTATTGATGTAGAGCATGCCTTGTCTACATGTTGACATCAATGATTGGTGTTGACATCAATGTTGGTATTTCCATCAATGCCAAAGGGCGAAATTGTTGGATCATGTAGTCATTGATGCCAATGGTTTGATTGTTTTGATGTCAAAGGATTGATGTCAAGTGATTGAGTGATCAATTGATGTCAAGTGATAGATTAATTTCAATGGATTGATTGATTGATAAGATTGATTGATTTATGATTGATGAACAATGTATATGCATTATCCTTGATGAGAATGATAGATGTCAAGTGGAATCCAATCGATAAAGATGGATCAATGAGTTGTTTGATATATTATGCATAGTTTGATGACTCATTATTGTCTTGTCATGATTAATAACAAGTACAAATGTATGAACTCCAAAGTGGTCCCCTTATGGTGAAATCCCTCATGGGAAGAAGCTTTGTGGTTGAGTTTTGGTTGAGCAAACCCATGCGTGTATGTAGAATAATGAGATTAAGATCAATGAATTGTTGGTGAAACTATCCTAGATGGATAGTGCTTGTCATTCCATTTCTGGTGGTATGTGAAATGTCACATAACTCCTCATGGTTTGAGAGTTATGACCTTACAAAGTTGGAGGACCCCCATATGATGGCTTGAAGCCCCAAATGATCAAAGAAGTCAAAGTGCTTGAAAATAAGAAATCATTATTTTAATGATAGAGTAAAGTGACAAAATCAAGAAGGAATATTTAGATGATAAAGTATTGGAGAAATTTCTATTTATGGAAAGTGGTTAACCCTAAAATAAGGAAAATAGGTTAAGTGACCTAGAAATGGGTTAAGTGACCTAAAATAAGATAAAAATGGTTTCTTGCAGAACATCCTTTTTGTGGGTCAATGGAGAGCTTATTGTGATAATATATTTTGGAGTATTAGTGGAGAGCTTCTTGTGAGAGCTTCTTGAGAATTTTTGGTGTGGAACATTTGAGAATGATTGAAGATCTATTCTAAGAAAGAGAGTGTGGGCAGGATCTCATGGGCGCATCAAAGTTTCGGAAATATTGGATATCTTGATGGAAAAAGTCTTGGAGCTTCAGAAACCCTTGTTTCTAAGGTGTACGCAGGTTGTAATGGGCCAGGGTGCGTACATATTCTAGCTGTATGAGGACAGGGCGCGTGCAGTGGATAAATCATGGAGATTTGTGTTTGAGCTGATGACTGGTTGTTGAAGACTAAAGTAGGTTCCAGATCTAGATTCTATGGGATCAGATCTGTCACTGAGATGCTGGTATGATTACATTATTGTCTTGATGGATAATATAACTTGTTGTGTTTTGAATTCTTAGGGAATTCTTGGTATGGCTTCTATGATGTGGTTTATGACAGTTGATGGAGTGATCAGTGCTCTTATGATTCAGTTGTGATTGCTATGGTATACTAGTTTCTTATACATGATTGAGTTAGCATTCATATTGATTGGTTGTGGAGCATGAGTAAGCTATTGGAGATCTTGGATGTGTTGTGTCTAGCTGGTGGTCAGTTTGGACAATGAGAGACAAAAGAGAATGATAAATTGGTTACATAGGATTTGAGTTGATATTAAAGAAAAAACCCTAAGATCTCGGAAGCGATACACATGCTATTATATACACTTACCACATACATACGCAGGTTGTAGTGAGCCAGGGCGCGTACACATGCGGGCTGCACTACTGATAGGTCATGTACCTATTGTAGATTGATATCTGTTGAGGATTGTTGCCTCATCTGAGTTGATGCTGAGGGTGTAAGATGAGTCTTGCATTATAGATCTGGTGGTCTTGTAGAGTTGTACTCTATTCAGTTGTTGCTGAAAAACCCCAAGGATTGTAGTCTGTAATAAAAAGAAAATTGTACATACATCTTGTGTTCTTTATGTTCCTTGTGGTGATGAATTGTTGATGATATATTGCTGATATATGTTGCTGATATGTGTTCACATCTAACTGGTTATAAATGACAACAATGAGTAATGAGTAAAATGTTGAATACTAACTAATGAGTTTTGTGTAAGAGGGAAGTTTTGGAAAGGAGCCCCACACTCATTCACCCCCCCTCTAAGTGTGGTAGGTGTGTCCAACACTTGTTATAGGTTATTGGTATAGGTTGATAGTGACAGGTTGATAGTGGCAGTTGTTGATTCAGTGACAGTGATAGGTTGTCTACATTTGGCATTTATATTTTAGGGTGGTTGGACGGGGCAAGGACAGGTGGTTGTAGCCACCTTCCGATTGTATCTGGAGAACATAGGGGGTTGTAACCTCCTTCTAGTTGTAGCCATAGAATTGAGGAGTTGGAGATTCCCTTAGGTTGTAGCTTGAGAAACTAGGGCGTTGGAGCCTCCTTCCAGTTGCAGCTGGAAAACAAAGGAATTGGTGCTTCCAATGAATGTAACTCTTAAAGACATATAAGAAAAATGATTTTGTGGTTTTTTCCCGCTTTGGGTTTCCACGTAAAACATTGGTGTACTGTGTATGTGTATGATTTCTCATTTGTTCATTGTTTATTTACTTTGCAACTATTGGATGATAATGCTACATTGATATAACACTTGCATTTTGTGGTTGAAAAGGATTGAATTTCTCTATTATTGATTCACCCTCCCTCTCAGTAATTCAACAATTGGTATCAAAGTAGGTTCCTTCAGAAATTAGTGTAACCACTGAAAGGTAAATCATGGAGAGCAACAACATGTTTAAAAATGGAATACCACAGTTTGATGGACAAAAGTATGCATTTTGGAGCAGCAGGATGAAAACATATATAGAAGCACATGGATTTGAAATTTGGCAGTCTATTGTAGATGGATACAAAGAACCAACAGTTCGTTCGACAAATGAAAGAGCAGTAAAACTCGGGAAAAATAATTCCAAAGCGACAAATGCACTTTTGAATGGTCTTTGTGAATAAGTATACACCAAAGGTATACATTGTAAATCTGCTAAAGATATTTTGGACAAGCTTCAAAATATTTATGAAGGAGATTCAAAAGTCAAAGCAACAAAGCTTCAAACTTACAGAGGTCAGTTCAAACAACTAAAGATGAAGGAAGACGAGAATATTGCAGCTTACTTCTTACGAGTCGATGAAAAAGTAAATGAAATCATAGGATTGGGAGAAGAAATTGAAGAGTTTGTAATTGTTCAAAAGGTACTAATATCTCTTCCTATGAGATTTGATGCTATGATATCAACACTAGAAGAAAGAGAATATCTAGACTCAATAAGCATGGAAGAACTATATGGAATCTTCATAGCATATGAAATGAGAATTGATCAGGAAAATCCAGATATAAAAGAAGAAAATTTCAAAGAATCCAAAAGGTCAAAGGAAAAGGGAAAGAGAAAGGAAACATGACATAGAAACAACAGTGACATCTCAGAAGATGATGAAGAAATTACCAACTTTGTCAAAAGATTGAACAAAGGAACCAATGATAGATATAAAGGTAAGTTTCCATTGATTTGTTTTAATTGTGATTGTATTGGTCATTTTTCTAACAAATTTCCTCATAAGAAAAATAAGAGGAATGATGAAGACTACTCAAATAGAAAAAAAACATATAAAGGAAAAACAACCACAAAGAAAGATTTCAAGAAAATCTTATGCATCGAACAAGACATCTCTTCATCAGATGAAGATGAAGTCAATGACAATGAAAAAAAAATATTTCTATTCATGACAGTAGAAGAATCTGATAAACAAGAAATTGAATAAGAATATGAAGAGGAATAAATTGACTATCGAGATTAATTTTTGTGTGCCACAGAAGTTATAAGAAGAGAAAATAAAAAAAACAATAAGCTACAAGCATAACTAGACAAGAAATAAGACCCTCATGAACTAGAACAAATGATCACAAATTTGAAGGTTCAAATAGAAGAATATAAAAGAATTGAATAATTACTCAAAGAACAACTAGAAGAAAGAGACAAGATCATTGGAAATTTGGAAGTAGAGATTGTCACATTAAGAAAGGATCTTCAAGAGAAAAATATGTAGAACAACTCAAAATTTTTGGATAACATTATCAATAGTCAAAAGCCTCATCATGGAAAGTCTAGACTTGGATACAATCAAACAGAAAATTGATCAAGCTCCAAAACAACAAACCAAGAAACATATCCAAAAATCTACGCATAAACAATCAAAGGGGATATGAAGACCTACAAAGAAGATTATAGGGACACTCCTCCACCAAGAAGATTCATATTTCAGAATCAACGACCAATAGATAGGCCTCAGGAAGAAGAAGGATTCAAACAAGGAACTCCTTTCAGAAGATCTTCAACTCTCAGGTATCAAACTATATTTTTTGGTTTAGGTTATGAATGTAATAATTTTGGACATAAAGCTATGAATTGAATAGCTAACAACAGGAACATAAACAACTTTGAAATTCATACAAAAAAGGGTTATCTAAGAAGGCCCAATGAAACACAAAGAAGAAGTTACAACAAGTTTGAATCACTGAGAATTGCAGTGGAATGCTACAAGTGTAAAAACTTTGGACCCATGGGAAACGATTTCATAATGACAGTTCCTTCTATAGAACCACAACAAAACTACAACAGTCACAGATAGGAACCTCAAAAGATAACATGGATAAGAAAGCATAATCAATATAGAAATGAAGAATGCACACTCGTTCTACAAGCTAAGAAAATGAAACATGGTTGGTATGTTGACAGTGGATGTTCAAAACACATGATAGGTGATAAATACAGGTTTCTTAAATTAAGAAAGGAGATGCACTCCAAGACGAAAAACATTCCAATAAAGTATCAATTTCTATGGGAACAAGTTATAGAGAAGAACATCAGAGTTGAATATGTGGGCACAAAATAACAAGTGGCAGATATATTTACAAAACCACTTCCACGTGAATCCTTTGAGTATCTTCGCCAGAGACTTAGAGTAATTTCTACTCCAAAATGAATGATTTTGAATGCTTATCTTATATGTCTTAGATTTACATGAGGAAGCACCATAAAGAGGACAGTTCAAGTCAAGAGATCAGTTTCAAGAAGATTCCAGTCAGGGGGACTATTCCCAAGGAAATCTCAGTTAGGGGGAGAATCCCCGGAAGGAAAGATACATTTTCCATTGATGAAAAAGGGGGAGAGATTTATCAGATGAAGAGCATAGAGGCATGGTTCTAGGGGAGATATGGTCACAGGGGAAGCATGAGTGATATGAATTTAGTATTGCATGACATAAATTCACTATTGCATCAGAGTGTTTCCATCAATGCCAAAAGGGGATATTTTTGATTAATTGGGTTGGTTGTGTTAGCACTATGTAATTTTCCCAAGGCTATGATGGAATTCACAGAGGCAACATAAAAACCACTTCGAGTCTTGGATCTAGCCCTCCAAGACTCAGAGAGAGATCTCTCTGTCTGATATAGCTTTATTTGAAGAGAAATATTAGGCTAGCTATGCAAAACATGGGTTTGTTTATGAATTTTGAGTTGGTTTGGTTAAGGCATAAAGGACCGTTGGGAAACATGGAGTCAATGATAAAGATGATAGATGAATGAATAAATAAAACAATATGGAACCAGGAAAGATAATCATGCAAGTGGATTCTTTGAGCTTATAGAATGGGAAAGGAAGAAAAGACTAGAATTCATTTTAAATGTAGAGCAGAGTACAACTGAATTCTACACTTCAAACTTGGAAGAAAACATAGATATTGCATTGAGCCAGCATAGGGTGTCAAGAAAAAATCCTGTACATTACCTTCTCATAGACAATACAGAAAGAAAAATATATGAAATAGAAAAATCATGTCAAGTTACATGAGGGAAAAACTCCACCACTTAAACACAACACAGGAATCTGGAAAAAGTGCCTTTGTATTCATTCATAAAGTCCTTTACAAATTGCTGATCATCTTGACAAAACAAAAAACTATGTTTCTATATTATCTACCCATCTTTGGTACCTCCAGGTCCAACCCCCCTTATGTATTTTACATATGTATATAAAGGTAAAGATGTTATCAGTCCTCAAAAATTCGAATCCTACCCCTGATTTCTAAAAATAGAAATAGTTACAATGATTTGAAACATGTGACAGATGGTCTCCTAAACATAAGGGTCAATTATAACAGAAAAAACACGTGCAAAAATTTTCTCCTAATTTCCAGAATGTCGTTTCAGTAGAGCCCTTTTCCCATTCGAAAGGTAGACATCACATTGACAGGTGGAGAAATAACATTCCCTTTACTGGTCTTCATGATATCTTCAATAAATGTCAAAAGATGACAAGGCACTTTGAAATCCTGCTTTGACAAATGGACAAACTTTCCCACGAATTTCAAATGCCACTTAACCTTTTTGCCTTAATACCTGCCTCAAAAACTTGAAAAGGGTGATGATCTGTATCCCTTTGATCTTATCTTTCATTTGGAACCCCTTTCACAAAATATGGACACTAAAAACTTCGTTCTGTGCAAAATATGAACATTCTGTCATCCCTTACACTTTTGGTAGCTTACAGGTGTAAAACAGGGAAGGGTTAGCTATCGAAAGCGTAGCTTTCGACAACTAACAATGCCTTTAGGAAAACGAATAAACTATCGAAAAATATGAGTCTTCCACCCCTGTTCAAAACTGCAAAAAGAGGTTTTCTTCGACCTACCTACTCCTAAGGGTCTTCGTTTAGGTTCTCAACAACTTCAACTAGATCTCTTAAATCAGAATGTGCTCTTGGCTTAGGATTTTTTAGCCTTAGCTTGATCCTCAAACCTTTAATCATTTTAATCAATTTGTGATTTTCCTTGAGCAATTTCTTGTTCCTTTTCTGTTCTTTTACATGCATTTTAGCTAATCTTTCAAAACAATATCTTACCTCATCTGAGGTATTGCTTATAGTCTGGTTTTGGGATTTGATGACCCTCTCAAGCATTTTCATCTCTGATATTTCTTCTTGGAGTTTTTCAATCTTCGATGGTTTGCTGACCTTGCTGTGCCTACTGGTTGATGTTTCAGGAATCTCCAAGTTTGGGAACTTTGATGAAAAAGGTGCTTCTTCAAAGACAACCTGTTCAAGAACCTCTCCTTCCCCTGGCTCTAAATCCTCGTCTGAATCTGTATAACGCAAATTCAAAACGTTTTTACCAGAGGCATTTGTTTTCCCTTCTGTATCTTGGCTAAAAACAAGCATCTTCTTGGCTTTCTTGGACTTGGAAGAAGAAGTCGGGCCCTCTGTAATTACTGGGGAAATGACTCTCCTTTTCCTTTTACTGCTCCGTGGTGTTGAAAACTTAATGAGTGAAGTCTTTTTTTGGTCCTTGTGCTGGGGTTTTGGTTCAAATTCACCCCAGAAAAGAAGATACTCCAAACTCCTATCCCTCTTCTACAATTATTGAAACACTATGAGTTTGATAAGACTATGATGGGAAAGTCTACCCTGCACCTTGCTAGGTATGGCCTGGACCTGGTGTGTCATCTTTGTCAGACTTTTGTGAAGGTAGAAGGGCCGATTCAAAGGACATCTCCCTGTGAAATGATTCATGAGCTTGAAGTGGTATAACATTACTCTGCTATATCTGCCTTCACATGTTATGTATACCTGGATGTCTTTGAGCAGATGTTGCCACTTCTCTTCCAAGTAGGATCTAGGGATATCCTTTTTCAAATGTTCGGGTTTGAGATAAGACCTGAACCCAATGTCTTTGATAGTGGTTGACTTGAACCATCTTTCACCAGTCCTTGGCATTTCTGTCACTGCTGCAACAATTGCTTCATCAACCTGTACCTCAATTGTTCCAACCTTGGATTTGGCTCCATCAAAGGTCAATACAAATGATTCAACCACACCTTGATGAAATCCTTGGATTCTTTCATAGAATCTGTAGCAGCCGACGTCTTTGAACATCTGGCAAATCTTAGGGTGAGATTCCAGATAAGTTATGTCACTGAGCTCCTTCCTGAGAAAATTTCCTCCCTTCTTCATCTGCAATAACGGTTGTCAATACCTGCACTACAACAAAATCGGATGTGGGGAGATACAGTGGAGCTGATAGGGGATGGATTGAAGTTCGAGAGAAGGAGTGGAGAGATACAGTGGCGCTGATAGGGGATGAATTGAAGTTTCGGGTGAAGGAAAATGCGTGGTATGGGGAAAAAGGTTTGAATGAAAACCCTTGATAAAGAATGAAAACAAATCATAGTGATGATTGTATCATTCGATCAAGATGGAAAAAACCACATGATGGATCGGGAAAAAAAAATGATGTGAACCTATGGTGATCGGATCTACTAGATCAGGGTTAAACAGATATCATTAAAATAATCATAATAGACAAACAATCACTTGCCCGGGTCATATTATGATTTGATTTCAGTTGATTTCGGCAGCACTTGAGATGATGATGTTGTGTACCGATGGTGGTTTGAGAATCCGATGGTACAGTCTAACCATTAACTGACTCTATGCTTTTGACAACTTAAAATGCCTCACACATACCATTTTAGCTACTGAAAGAGACAATTTTCGGCAGCTTAGAATACTTTGAGAAAACGCCCTTAGCTGCCAAAAGTGAAACTTTAGAGATTTTCTAATAAAAGTACAGACTCATCACTTATTTGAAAAGGAAAGTACAAATCTCTTCTTGAAGACCTCTAACTCAAAAATCATTCATCTAGTGATCCATTCTTATTACCTAAAGAAAATAACTTGGAAATTTTTATGTCAAATAGATAGTAAGACCATCAAGCCATGAACTTCATTGTGATACCCACCAATCATATCTGGACGATTAGGTTTCCTATCATTATAGGATACTAACAGGTTGTCATTGATGTCAACCCTTGAATAAAGTCTAGTAGTGAATTTTGCTAGCACAAAGGTTTGGGTAATGGACCCAAGTTTGTTTTATGGATAATGGTATGAGTTTTGATATATTTGCAGGTAACACTATTCTATATGGATAGTACATGTCATGCCATTTTCGATGGTATGTGGAATGTTACATAACTCCTCACAGCTAGAGATTTATGGCCATGTAAAGTTGGGGAACCCTAATGAGTCATCTAGAAGCCCCAAAAGGTCAAAGAAGTCAAAGTGTTTGCAAAATAAATTATTTAAATAATAAAGTTAATGGAGAACTCCCTAAAATAACGAAAGTGGGATGCTACATGAAAGTATAAATAAGAGGCAAGGTTCTCTCATTTAAAGACACTTGAACCTATTGAATATCATTGAATATCTATTTTGTGAAAGGTTATTTTGGCATGCATTATTGATAGAGAAAAGTGTGGCAGGAAAAGTGCAGAAGAAAAAGTGCGGCAGAAAAAGTGCGACAAAAAAATCGCGGAAGGAAAATCAAAGAATAAAAAGTATGGAAGAAAAAGTGTGGCAGAAAAAGTGCGACAGGAAAATCGCAGCAGAAAAAGTGCGAAGAAAAAGTGCGGTAGAAAAAGTGTGGCAGGAAAATCGTAGCAGAAAAATCGTGACAACATGGTTGAGGTCTATTTATGAGAGATATGGAACATCTTGTTTGAGGTATGTTTTGTGAGCTAGGGTTTAACTCTTGAGATGGTATTGGATGTTCAGTAATGCTGCATATATCAGATTTGTTGAGGGATATAGTTGGTATTTTGTTGTTGGTATTTGGCATATGGGTATTGGTATTTTGGTTATGATGTGTTGCTGAAGTTGTTGGTTTAGCTTGAGGCTACATAACAATGATGTTGTGGCACATGGTTTGATGTGAGGGTTTATGGTATTTGGTTTATGGAGAGAGTGATGAAATTTTGATGGTTATATTGGTGTATGTCTTTGGTATATGGTTGAGGTACATGTTGGGTACATGGTTGAGACAAGTAGTTGATGAATTGGAACATACATGAGGTGTATAGTTGATGATGTTGGTACATCTTGATGAGTCATATTTGATGTGTAGTTGATGCATGGTGCATGTTGGTTTAGATTATTGGTATAGGTTKTTTGGTGTTGGTTGATTGGTATAGGTTGTTACAGGTTATTGGTACAGGTTAATAGTGATAGGTTGATAGTGGCAGTGGTTGACTCAGTGGAAGTCACAGGTTGTATACATTTGACATTTATATTTYAGGGTGTTTGTATGGGGCAAGGAAAGGTGGTTGTATCCACCTTCCGGTTGTAGCCGGAGAACATAGGGGTTTTTATCCTCCTTCTATTTGTAGCTAGAGAATTGGGGAGTTGGAGCTTCCCTCAAGTTGTAGCCTGAGAAACTAGGGGGTTGGAGTCTCCTTCCAGTTGAAACTGGAAAAAAAAGGAAGTTGGTGCTTCCAATGAATGCAACTCTTAAAGACATATAAGAAAAACAATTATGTTGTTTTCTCCCACTTTGGGTTTCCATGTAAAACAGTGGTGTACTTGTATGTGTATGATTGCTCATTTGTTCATTTTTATTTTCTCTGCAACTATTGGATGATAATGCTACATTGATATAAAACTTTCATTTCGTGGTTGAAAAAGATTGAATCTATCTATTATTGATTCACCCCTTCTCTCATTAATCCAACAACATGCCCTAACAACTATAAAACATGTGTATATGCAAGTTTCACCATTACAACCCACATACATCTGGTTTTGTGTCCAAAATTAGAAAATGGTGTCGCGTTTCCATGTCACTTCACGAGATCCATGATCCTTGACCTTCCATATACTATAAACACTCTAAATCGGCCCTTCAGTTCCATTTGAAGGCTATAAATGGGCCATATCCAAGTTGTGGAAGAGGGGAAGAATTGAACTTTTGAGAGAAAATTCATTCTCGAGAAATTATTCACTTCATATTGAGTATGCATCCCGTTGTCCTTTTAAATCTGAACACATTGTTTAGCCCCCGAGATCTTCCCTCTTTGATGATCTTATATGAGCTTTCCTTTTGTGGATGATTGAAGTGGTGGAGGCCTAGCTCGAAGGGACTTAGTTTCTCTATTTCGAGACATGTCGAAACAAACGTTTTTCATTCATACACTTTTGTTGATCATATTTTAATAGAAATACTTTTTTCTCATCCAATTAATGTCTTCCAAATATTTGAATTTTTATTCCATGGGCATACTTGTTATGAATATTTATGGATTATGCTATTAAATGTGCTAACTTTATATATTATGACCATATGATTGTGTATCTTGGTTGTTGAAGACAAGTTGCAGGTATATAGCTTTGATTCGAGTGCTCAACAATGGTCTTCATCGAATGTCTAAATGATGTAGGATATTTATCTTATCTTGTCAACATGTTTGTTTATATAGCGTACTTGATATTAGAGTTTATTTCTGCAGTCATTTCGTCTATTGTGGTTTACCCCATTCCATAGAGTGATTTTCACCGTAACAATAGAGTTGGGATGACTTTATTTGGATTGATTTTTGAAAGTAGGACGACTTTGGAGTTGGGAAATGTGTGATGGGGAGGAGTCTTGATGTGAGACAATAGGGAGGCAAGTCGAGTGACTTGGAAAAAAATGTATTTTATGTATGATGTAAGTTCTCTCTTCTTGTACCAATGCATTGTATTGTAAAATGTTGTAACATTTTGTATAAAAAAATATTTCTATAGGTGTTAGGGACATCTAGAGCAACCCAACCATATTTATGTTTGTTTCTCATGTGTATGTGTTTTGCATGTTATTTATTTTCATATTTGTATAAATATATAAATGTTAACTATATATGTTAAAGAACGAAAAATGTAACATGATGAAGTGTAATCGGTTGGGTGGGTTCCTTAGTGGCCTGGATTTTAGTGTTGAGGCTTGAATTGCCAAGTAGCTCAAGGCATAGTTATGGATAAAACTTGAGTGAAAGATATGTAGTCCAGAAGAAGTACACTTTATATGGTATAACTAGTGAGTTGGAAATGTCATGGTGCCACATGACCCTCAGGTGTTGAGTGACTTGGGTGTGCCAAGTCGTGTTGGATCCTTGGGAAGACTATGGGGGCATGGAAAGTGGTATTAGAGTGTATTTTTCTTTGAAGACAGTTCAATGATCTATTCACCACTATCACCTTCATGACATAAGGTATATTATCTTATTGACTACAAAAAATATAGTAGAGGTTAATCACATAAGTGATAACAAAAATGATCGCAATAGTGACCATGAAAGTGATCATAGAGGTTGATCATAGAAGTGATCATATAAGTGGCCACAAAAGTGATCATATAGGTTTATGACATAAGTGGTTGGGAGTTTCAAGATCAAAAAGTGGAGAATTTATGGTTTCCAATGAGATTGACTCTCCCTTGTACAGACTCAAGATAGGGCAGGTGGCCATGCGATAAGTTGAGACACTTGTACGAGTTGTGCATTTGCAGACTTGATGTGAACTAGAGTAGTTTTTCAAAGTGGAGTTGTATAGTTAATGAAGACTAGTCGACCACACTTCATCATGACCTCTTTGTGCTAGGAATCACCAAGAAAATTGGTTGAGTTGAGTTGGTTCATGGGGCAAATTAGAAGTAGACTAAAACCATTGGATATGTTAAGTCTTCACAGAGTTGGGTGAGTTGGTTAGCAACAAAATACTTGATAGTTTGGAAAAGTGGGCATGTTGCCTTGGTGCAATAACAAACAAGGATGGGAATGGGTAGTATAGTGGAAGGTGAACAATCCAAATGAATCGAGAGTTTGGCCCTTATACATATTTATTAAGTATACAAAAGGACTCAGTATTGTATCACAACAAATATGCTATGCATATTTGTGTAGTTGTTAAGGATAATTGAGTAAAGTTCGTGTGAAGAGTTGTTTTATTAGGAAGGTGTAGGTCTAAAGAAATTGATTTGAGCCATGGGTGCATCCAAGAGTTCCATCGTGAAAGGTATGGTTGGTTTTAATTTCTTTCATTTCTTAATGGTTGTGATGGTTTCTTTGAAGGGAGGTTGGGTGACTTGGTAGATAAAATGAAACCCATTTCCAAGGTGAAAACTGATGGACTTGGGACCGAACCAAGTGATGCAGATTCAAAGAAGTCATGCAGTAGTTTGGGAATCCTTGACATGGGTAGGTGTGTAGAGAGCTTGGGGTGACCTACTTGGATGAGACTAGTGGTGGAATTAGACATATTTTGGTGTAGCCATGAAGGTGGCTTGGGAAGTTTCATAAATATTTGATGAGGTGCATTGGATGGGTTGTTGTATTAAAGTAGGGAGTGAGGTCTAAGACGTTACACATTTGAGAGGATAGATGAGGTTCTTTGGTGCATGGATGACTTATATATATTTTTTGGTTCATATCATAACTTGATAGTCATGATGAGAGTGCCAAAGTATGAGAAACTTTCATAGGTTCAAGGAAGTTTTATTCTAATTGAAACAATAAGGTAATAGTGAAGTTGAATGTGAGGTACCATATCTATTATAATAAGTTAAAATAGATTTATTGTAGAGAATAACAATGAAACAACACAATATATAAAACCACATCACAAAAACAATACCTTTATTGATAGAAAACAATGTTCACTTACCTCTTCGAGGGGAAAACCTCCAATAGAGCAATTCTCTGTTAGCATAATTCTCAAGAAAATTTTTCTCATACCCTTGACTCCTATTTATACTGAATATATCTACCCAAAATAACAATCTATAGGAACATCCTTCTAGAAGAGAAAGCTTCTATTATGTCTTCTTACATTTGACTTATTCTTCCTTATTACTAGGCCTTATCGGTATCAACCTTTATTACAAGGAAAATATATTATTCTACCTACGTGAGGGGTTTGGGAGGTTAGGTGCCTAAAAATATCTCCCCATTGAAGAACAACCTTTTTCTCAAGTATTGAGATGAGAAAATTGTTGTAGAATGGTGGTTGACTCCTAGGTGGTATCTTCTAGAGTTGTATATTTCCATTGGACTAACACTTCCTTCATGGTGCGTTGATGGAGATGATGCTCATGCTAGTCCAATGATATTTGTTCCTGCAACCATATAGAACATTATTCATCCAACTTAGGGAGATTGGTTTGAGTTTAACACTTATTTACAATCACCTTCTTTAAGAAGGATACATGAAAAAAATCATGGAACTTAGAATGCCTGGGTAGAGATAACTGGTAGGCAACTAATCCCACTCGCTTGAGCATTGTATAAGGACCATAAAATTTGGGAGAAACTTTCTAACAATGTTCAGGTTTGAGTGAAGTTTTCTTATAAGGTTGTAGTTGAACAAACACCTAGTCCCCTTCAACAAATTAATGTTCGAACAAAATTTGGGAGCAAGTTTCTAACAAATTGAGCTTCCATGAAGTTTTGAGTGAAGAAAAACCTAGTCCCCTTATTTTCTTTTTTCTTCATGTGATCCTCAACCATGAACAAATTTTATTCTAGGGCACAAAGAATATCCTATCAGAATGTAATTTGTTTTTCAACCTCTTGAACCTTCGAAACACCTAGCATGTATGAGAGAACCAATGGTGGATTTTGGTTGTATACTACTTCAAAAGGAGTCATGTGAGTAGTTGTATGATAGGATGTGTTGTACCACCATTAATCTAGGGGTAACCCCTGATTCCACTGATTTTTCCTGTCAATTGAAAAACACCTAATATATGTTTTCAAACACTTGCTTGCAAATTTAGTTTGGACATTCATATGTGGATAATATGTTGTGATAAAATGCAATTGGGTTCTCTATAGCTTGAACAATTCTTACCAAAAATTGTTAGTGAAAGTGGGATCTCTGTCATAGACAATAGAATGAGGCATGCCATGAGTCTTGAAGATATTATCCATGAATATTTGAACCACTGTGGATGTGTTTAATGGGTGTTGGAGTGTTCTTGGAGATTCAACCATTTCTCCTTCTTATATTGACAAACCTCACATTCATCCAAAATGGTGTGAACATCCTATTTCACACCATCCCAGAAAAAAAAAATATTTGACCTGTACATAGGTTTTTGTAAACCYTGAATGCCCAATTTTGGGTGAAGTATAAATMTTAGAAATAACCATGGATTTAGTTACGATTGTTTTCTTTAAAAAAATGACCTTTGTAGAAAATATCTTCACTGTGCCAAGAGTACCCTGGAGAAGTTGGAGAATTGTTTTGAAATTGGTGGATCATGTTATAAATTTTGGGGTSTTGCAACCATTCCTGACGAACATCTTGGAGACAATATGTTATAATGAAGGAGAGGGAGAAAATGGAACCTCCTTCTTTATACTTCCTGGAAAGAGTGTCATCAAATACATTTTCCTTTCCCTTCTTGTAAATGATCTCATAATCATAGCCAAATATCTTGGTCACCCATTTCTATTGCTTCGGGGATGAAATTTGTTGTTCCAGAAAATACTTGAGACTGTGATGATCATTTTTAATTTGGAAATGGTGTCCCAACAAATAAGGACATTGTGACATCCCCAAAAATAAAATACTTTTGAAATTTAAAATTTCTGGAAATTTATTTCTGTTTTTAGTAAATTCGAATTTGGAATTTTTTTTTCCATTTATGGAAATTCTGAATTTCGAATTTGGTAATTGTAATTAATTATTTTGACTATTGGGAAGAAACCTGATTTGACCCAACTAACTATTTGACTATGAAACTTGTATAGAAACAAAATATTTTATGTTGATTACAGGAGAACAAAAGGAACAACCATGTTAAATTTAGCTGACCATGATTCCATGAGTGGGGAACATGTTGGAACTACCTCTAGGCTGATTATTACAAGTGGAAAATCAGTGATTTGGCCATTGGTAGCCCTTGAAAATCAGGGATTTAGAAAGCTGCGAAAATTCCCAAGGGAGGGAAAAGACCTGGGCAAATGATAAATAACATATGAGAGGAGGAAAGACGCTCCCAAGTATGCTAGAGAAAAGAGACTATTGATTTTATTGTTGTTATGAACACTGCTGAGTAAGTGTGAGGCAAGATGAATCGACTGAAGTTGAAGGATGTTACGGAGGAGGATTTTTCCAAGTTTTCCCTCATGGATTCATGGTCAGGATAGGGGGTGAACCAGGCAAGTGGTTTTGGCTACCCTATTCTACAGTTGGGAGGAACATGGTTGTTCCTTTTGTCTTCTCACGAATTGGTTCAAACATGTAAGCCTTTCCTTACTCTGTTGTTGGATGTTTTGTGTGTAACTGATACTATGCATCTAATTGTTCTAAATCGAAATAATTCTTTCAATGGATGATATCTATCATGGTATTAGATTTACAATTACAGTCTAAATTCTGGAGTGGTCCCTCCCGAAAAAAAAATTCTGGAATACTAGAAAAATTTATTTAAATACGATTTGAGTTTAAGAGAGAAGATCCATCTATAGAATAGGTTTAATCTGAATTCAAAATGCTAGGATACTTTGTATGCTTGAAGAAGACCAATCTGTATAGATATAGGTTTATATCTGTGATTGAAGTATTAAATAGATCTAAATTTGTGCATTCAGAGTTGAGTAAATTTGTGCTGAAAGGAAACATTTAAATGTATCACTAATTCCAAACAATCATGCATCTTAAAGAGACTTCCTGTCTGTTATATTTAAGAATTGAAGAGAAATACAAAACAACAAGAACCTTATCGCTGCCTTAACCTTTGCAGGCCACAAAAAACCATCACCGCCTTGATTAAAATCTCTTAGGCGATTGAAGGGGCTTTTTTATGCATTTAAAGACCATAGTCGAAATTGTAATAGGGATGAGCTTGACAACAATTTTTTGGAATTGAATTTGTCACTTTGTGTTTTAGTTTACTGAGTTTGTAAACTCTGTTCATGTTTCCATTTTCAGCATTTCAGAGTTTATTAGTTCAAGTTGCATGGAGTTCTTTTGTTCTTGCAAATGTCGAAACCTAAAGTGGCCCCACAACCTGATCGAATTTTGTGATTCAACGATTACCATTGTATGTTGTTCGTGCATCAAGAATTATCAAACATCGAAACCCGATATTGTCTAGGCCCCATACCTTTTTCATGATTTCGCGATTCGGCGTTTGACGTTGTCCATTGTTTTGCATCGGGAGTTAGTAAACCTTGAAACCCAAAATTGTTGGGCCCAGACCCTAATCGCCTTTTTCATTTTGGATTTTCTTATTTTCATGTTGTTTGTGTGTCGTGTGTTCCTAAAACCTGAAATCCCGAACCCTGAAACCCCATAGTGTTGGGCCCACAACCTTTTCTCATTTAGGGATTCAAAAAACCGCGTGGTCTTTTGTTTTTGTATTTTGCGTTTGT
>SNQJ01S0041480.1:204072-238706 GCA_010110895.2 Picea sitchensis
AATAGGAACAACAATAGATAAATGAAGTCCTATTGCGTAGTATAGTAACCAAGAAAATCCCAAAATATGATAACCATGACGAAGAAATAAGAAAAAGGGCCTCCAAGAATTTTGGACCGGAAATAGAAAAAAGGAGACAGTTTGTCTGAAGGGACACCTTTAGCTGAGGACAAAACTATACCAGACAGAAAAAGAAAACAAGTAGACCACCTTGAAGGAGAATTTAAAAATATTAAACCAACTACCTTTGATGGAAAATCTAGGACAAGAGAAGAAGTTGAGGCATGGTCGTTGGACATCAAAAAATACTTCCAGATCTACAACTATTCCAACAACATGAAGGTCAGAATGGCCATCTACAATCTGAAGGGGAAGGCCAGCATTTGGTGGCAGGACCTGAAATTGGCCAAGGGCCTAAAGGAGAAATAGTTGGAATGGTCCGACTTTAAGAAGTATTTCAAGAAATAATACCTTTCTGAAAGCTATTATGAAAGGAAGATGAAAGAATTTTACGAGTTACGACTCGAACAGATGACGATGGAGGACCTTATAAATAAATTTCTGGAACTACTAAGGTTCGTACCGTACATCCGGGAGGATAAGGTAAAAATCCGACGATTCTTAAGCTATTTACCACAGGCCTATTGGGACAAAATTTAGTTTGACAACCCCAAATCCTTGAGTGAGGTATTCAGGAAAGCATCAATGTGCTATGACTAGTATAAATAGTGGGTAGAGTTTCCCAAGACCTGGAAGGATAAAATGAAAGATCGAATGAACCAATGGAAGAAGGGATACCAACCAACTCCTTATCAGAATGCAACAAAAAGTTTCCCCATGAAGGATTTTCACTCCAATCATCTGAATACGCAAGGTAGTGGTAAACTGGTAAACTTGGGAATGAAGAAGTTTGGGGACAAATCCCACAAGACATTAAAGTGTTGGGAGTGTGGAGAGCCTCATCTAAGGAGGAACTATCCATGTTTAACTTCAACAAATAGAAATTTTTTTCATAACCTGCAAGAAGCCTCAACAGTGGGAGACGTGGGCAAAATCCTGGATCAGATAAATGCATCCATAGATGGTCGACAAGCTGACCACCAGTCCTCGGTGGTAGAAATCGAAGGTAAAATCAATGACACTCGAATTTCTATTTTAATTTACCCTGGAGCTACATTAAGTTATATTACTCCCGTTGTAGTAGAGTCGAATAAACTTAAGAAACTGAAGCACGCAAAATCATGGCTTGTACAACTAGCAACATGTACTAAAAGGAAAGTAGTTGACTTTATTTCTGATCTTGAGTTCAACTTAGATGGTCAAAAGATAAGGACCAATTTAAACATCTTACCACTAGGATCTTATGATATGATTATCAGGATGGATTGGCTGGAACAACACAAAGAAGTACTAGACTATTATACAAAGATACTTAGCTATAAACATGATTTTGACACTGTTAGAACAATCCAAGGCATACCAAAACCTGTATCAGTCAGACAAGTTTCGGCGATGCAAATCAAGAAATTCATTAGAAAGGGATGTCAAGTATATGCCATCCAAGTGACGAATCTATTAGAAAAAGAAGAGAAGCCAAAGTTAGAAGACTTTGCTGTCCTACGTGAATTCAGAGACATATTTGTGGATGAGATACCAAAATTACCTCCTAGAAGGGAAATAGACTTCTCCATAGACCTACTACCTGATTCATCCCCTATCTCAAAAGCACCCTACCGAATGAGTCTAGCATACTTAATAGAATTAAAAATACAATTACAAGAATTGTTGGATAAAGAGTATATCAGACCGAGTGTCTTGCCATGGGGAGCACCAGTCCTCTTTGTAAAAAATAAAGACGATACTCTAAGACTATGTATCGATTATAGAAAACTGAACAAAATGACCATTAAGAACATATACCCCTTACCAAGGATAAATGATCTGTTCGATCAAGTTGGTGGGGCCAAGATCTTTTCCAAATTGGATTTACGATCTGGTTATCATCAAGTTAGGATAAAGGATGAGGACATAAACAAAACATCTTTTCGAACAAGATACAAACACTACAAGTTTGTAGTCATACCTTTCAGACTCACTAACGCACCAACCACATTTATGTGCTTGATGAACAAAATTTTCAGTTAGTACTTAGACAAGTTCGTAGTAGTATTTATCGACGATATTCTGGTCTATTCTAAAATGGAGGAGGAACATGATGAACACTTAAGAATAATTCTGCAAACATTAAGGAAACACAAACTATACGTAAAATTCGACAAATGTGACTTTTATAAAAAAGAAAGACAATATTTAGGACTTGTCATTTCCTCAGAAGGTATTTCCATAGACCCGAAAAAGATAAAATCCATTATGGAATGACCAGTACCTAAGGATGTGGCAGATATCCGGTCATTCATGGGAATCATCGGATATTATTGCATATTTATAGAAGGGTTTTCCAAGATAGCCTACCCTATCATGTCATTACAAAATAAAGGGACCAAGTTTAACTAGTCACAAAAGTGTCAAGACAGTTTTAACAAGCTGAAATAATTATTGACATCGACGCCCATTTTGAAGGTAGAAGACCCAGATAAAGACTTCACAGTTTGTGTTGATGCAAGTAAAGAGGGACTAGGTGGTGTCCTAACTCAGGAAGGGCACGTGATTTGTTATGAGTCCCGAAAATTAAAAGAACATGAGAAAAATTATGTCACTCATGACTTAGAATTGGCAACAGTAATACATACCTTAAAAATGTGGCGACACTATATAATGGGAAGAAAATTCCTACTATTGACGGATAATAGCGGGGTGAAATATCTGCTTAACCAACCATATCTTAATGTAAGACAAGCAAGGTCGCTAGCCTTCTTGAGCGAATTCGACTTCGAGGTAAGACATATCAAGGGTAAGGAAAATAAAGTAGCAGATTCTTTAAGCAGAAGAGTCCATGAAGTATTTGAGATAAACATCAACAGGGCAGAAAGTGATCTGGAACAAAGAATAAGGACGACAGGTATTAACGACGGAAATTACACTGAGATAATGAAAAAATTACAAAACAATACTGCCAACTCTGACAAACCATATCTAAGCATAGACAAGAAAGGACTATTACAACTTAAAAACAAACTTTACATACCAAATTCAGCAGAATTGAAATCAACAATTTTGGACGAAGTGCATAAGAAACCGTATTTTGGCCATCCAGGTTACCAGAAAACAATAACAACACTTAGAAAACTAATTTTCTGGCCTAGTATGAGGGAAAAAACAACATAATACTTGGCTAGGTGCCAATATTGTCAGCAGGTTAAGGCCGAGCACCAACAACCAACCGACCTATTACAGCCATTACCAGTACCAGAATGGAAATGGGAGACTATATCACTTGACTTTATAACAGGTTTTCCTAAAACTACGAAACATAATGATTCTATCATGGTTGTAATCGATAAACTCAGTAAGTCTGCACACTTTATTCCTGTAAAGTCTACTTTTAAAGCTATAAACATTGCTGAAATATTCATGAAAGAAATTTTTAGACTGCATGGTATTCCTAAAATGGTGATTTCAGATAGAGACATAAAATTTACATTCGCTTTTTGGAAGGAATTGTTTGCAGGTCTAAACACTAACTTGAATTTCAGTACAAGATATCATCCACAAACGGATGGACAGACCGAAAGGACAAACCAAATCATAGAGGATATGCTTTGCATGTACGTAAGAACAAAACCAAGCAAGTGGGAAGACTACCTGCACTTGGTAGAATTTGCATATAACAATGGGTACCAAACTTTGGCTAAGATGAGCCCTTTCAAAATACTGTATGGCAGAAAGTGTACGACTCCAATTAACTGGGATAACCTGACTGACAGACTCATGGTTGGACTAGATATTCTCCAAGAAATGGAGAACATGGTAAGAAAGGTACAACAGAAATTGAAAGCAGCATAGGACAGACAAAAGAGCTATGCAGATCAGAAAAGAAGACACTTGGAATTTCAAGTGGGAGACCATGTTTATTTGAAGGTCAAAGCCCAAAAGAGCTAGTTGAAGTTAGGGAATTGTGCCAAGATGGGACCCAGGTTTTGTGGGCCCTTTGATATGATAGCTCGAATTGGACCCGTAGCATATCAACTTTCACTTCCAACTAATCTAAGAATTCATAATGTATTTCATGTTTCGTTGCTAAAAAAGTATATTCATGACCCTACTCATAGGAATGATTGGAACTTGGTGCAGGTGGAACCTGAAGGCGATTTCTAGGTGGAACCCCTGCTCATTCTAGACTGGAGATAAATAATAGTTAGGAACAGAGCCATCGCTCAAGTAAAGGTGCAATGTAAGCACTTTAGTCCTGAGGAGGCCACTTGGGAGTTGGAGGGAGATTTGTGTAAATCTCATCCAATCCTATTACAGGAAAGGAACGAACATTGAGGATAGTGTTCTATTGAAGGGGAAAAGGATGTGACATCCCCAAAAATAAAATATTTTTGAAATTTAAAATTTCTGGAAATTTATTTTCATTTTTAGTAAATTCGAATTTGGATTTTTTTTGCCATTTATGGAAATTCTGAATTTGGTAATTGTAATTAATTATTTTGACTGTTGGGAAGAAACCTGATTTGACCCAACTAACTATTTGACTATGACACTTGTATAGAAACAAACTATTTTATGTTGATTGCAGGAGGACACATGGAACAACCATGTTGAATTTAGTTGACCATGACTCCATGAGTGGGGAACATGTTGGAACTACCTTTGGGTTGATTATTACAAGTGGAAAATTAGTGATTTGGCCATTAGCAGCCCCTGAAAATCAGGTATTTAGAAAGTTACAAAAATTCCCAAGAGAGGGAAAAGACCTGGGCAAATGATAAATAACATATGAGAGGAGGCAGGACGCTGCCAAGTATGCTGGAGAAAAGAGGCTATTGATTTTATTGCTGTTATAAACACTACCGAGTAAGTGTAAGGCAAGAGGAATCGATTGAAGTTGAAGGGCATTACGAAGGATGAGTTTTCCAAGTTCGCCTTCATGGATTCATGGTCAGGCTAGGGGGTGAATCGGGCAAGTGGTTTTGGCTGCCCTATTCTACGGTTGGGAGGAACATGGCTATTCCTTTTGTCTTCTCGTGAATTAGTTCAGATATGGAAACCTTTCCTTACTCTGTTCTTGGATGTTTTGTCTGTAACCGATACTATGCATCTAATTTTTCTAAATAGAAATAATTCTTTCAATGTATGATATCTTTCATGGTATTAGATTTACAATTACAGTCTAAATTCTAGAGTGGTCCCTCCCGAAAAAAATAATTCTCGAATACTAGGCAAATTTATTTAAATACGATTTGTGTTTAAGAGAGTAGATCCATCTACATAATATGTTTAATCTGAATTCGAAATTCTAGGATACTCTGTATGCTTGAAGAAGACCAATCTATATAGCTATAGGTTTATATCTGTGACTGAAGTATTAAATAGATCTAAATTTGTGTATTCGGAGTTGAGTAAATTTGTGCTGAAAGGAAACATTTAAATGTATCACTAATTCAAAACAATCATGCATCTTAAAGAGACTTCTTGTTTGTTATATTTAAGAATTGAAGAGAAATACGAAACAAAAAGAACCTTATGGTTGCCTTAACCTTTGCAGGCCACAAAACACCATCACCGCCTTGATTAAAATCTCTTAGGAGATTGAAGGGGCATTTTTCTGCATTTAAAGACCATAGTCGAAATTTTAATAGGGATGAACTTGACAACAATTTTTTGGAATTGAATTTGTCACTCTGTGTTTTAGTTTACTGGGTTTGTAAACTCTATTCATGTTTCTATTTTCGACATTTCAGAGTTTATTAGTTCAAGTTGCGTGGAGTTCTTTTGTTCTTGCAAATACCGAAACCTGAAGTGGCCCCATAGCCTAATCGAATTCCGTGATTTGACGATTACCGTTGTATGTTGTTCATGCGTCAAGCATTATCAAATGTCGAAACCTGATATTAGATGGGCCCCATACCTTTTTCATGATTTCGCGATTCGGAGTTTGACGTTGTGCAGTGTTTTGCATCAGGAGTTAGTAAACCCTGAAACCAAAAATTGTTGGGCCCACACCCCAATCGCCTTTTTGATTTTGGCTTTTCTTATTTTTATGTTGTTTGTGCATCGTGTGTTCGCAAACCCCAAAATCCCAAACCCTGAAACCCCATAGTGTTGGACCCACAACCTTTTCTCATTTTGGGATTCAACAAACCACGTGGTCTTTTGTTTTTGTATTCAGCGTTTGTAATCACCGAAACCCGATTGACCTCCATTTTTTTTCCACAAAGATATATAGATATGTATATTTAAAGTACTGAAGTGACCTTGCGATTACCAAGAATTATTATAGACCATCTACAACATTTACACATCTTTATATCAACCGATGTTTAATGAAAAGTTATAGGTTGAAATGTTGGAAAATTATTGGAGTGAATCGAATTAACACATTTTAATTAATAGAACTAATCACGAGAGGTGCAAAGGCCCAAGGAAGAAGGGACATCCCGAAACTTAAAACATACCCCTGAGTAAATTCCTAACTGTGTAAATAACAACACAATCACTTAAAAGTTCAAAAGGAAAGTATTTAACACAAATACAGTAAGTGTAAATTGAATTCATATACCATCATGTGATCTGGAGTCAACTACAAACAAGATACACATATAGACGGCAATATCCAAGTATTTTTCCCTTTTCAAAAATCCTTTCGAGGAAGCAGCCAATATTGCGCTAGTATATTAAACCAATAAAATAACCAGTATGCCATTCCAAGTAGGCAGAAGGGAAACCCTATAATTCGTTTAGAAATAGTATTACATATCTCATTCGGAACTGAAACAAATGGACATCCCATACGGTGGTTTACTTCCAATAATAGAATTTGCCATCACAACACAGGTTACCCTTAATCAACGGTACTGAAACCATGACTTAACCTCCATTTCAGAGTTTCGGGTACCGGGAGTTGGAGGTGTCAAGGACACTCATGACAAGAATGATGAAGTCAGGAAATGCCAAAAGGTACTATTGTGAGTCTCGAAAACCTAAAAGGAAAAACTTTGAAATCCCTTCAACCGTCCATCTCAGTGGGTTATGTGAACCGCCCAATCACTTCAGAGATTTTGTGATCATGAATTTTATAATGTTGGAGTCACGATGACTCAAAGGGAAAAATGCCAAAATACCATCGGTCGTTCAATTAATAAAAGAAGGGATCAAATTATGAAGTTTTGTGAACTATTGATCTGGCTCCATTTTGGGGATTGCGACTTGACGAAATGCCGAAATTCCGAAATGTGAAAGGAATTTTGATTAGGCCCATGGTCACAGCTAGTGGGCATATGAAATAAGCGCAAGACTCAATAATTGTAATCCAATGGTGCAGGTGAACTTGAATATGATCGGAGGATTATGAATTATTTGTAATCTGAGTTTAACGAGAAGGCCTTAGCTAAACACTATCCTGTATCCAAATATTTTAGAAAAAAAAACCATAGGGGTCTGTTTATATTTAAAGTTTTCGCAAAGGAGTATAGACTTTTACTCTACCTTTACCTCAGTCCGTTTGGTCATTTTCATCGTATGATTATTAACTAACGCATGAGGCCTAGACCATCAACTCCCAAAGTTGTTTGTGTGATTAATACTGTGGTAATGGTTATAGGTACAAACAGATAGGAGAGTAATTATAATTACATGAATTGAAATGAACATTGAAATGAGAAGTAAACACTTATCGTCGATCAAAAAACTTTAAGTTGAATGGTAATGACAGCCGACGACAATAAGGACTCTTGCAAACTTTCAGACTGAAGCTTTATAACATAAATCTTACTTGCTTGAATCTCGAACTATTCAATCATATTTATATAAACAATATATTTTTTATTTTTATTTTTCTTTCAAACAGTTTTTGAGGCATATTACAGATGTCATAGATCCACAACATGAAAAATAGCTAACATTTCATTTTCATAAATGGATAAGGCGAAATGTCTCTCTCAAAGTTATTTTCTAGTGAACGCCAAAGGCCTACCATCTTGCATGAGGATGGCCCCAATTCCTTTCCTGGAAGCATTGCATTATAGCATTAAATTCTTTGTGAAGTTTGGAAGTGCTAGGATAATGGTCAAGAAAATAATATATTTCAAGGCTTCGAAGGAGTGATCAATAACGAGAGTCCAAGTGAAATATTTCTTTGTAAGGAGAGTAGTGAGAGGAGATACAACCATGCCATAATTTCGAAAACAATTCTAATAATATCTTGTTAAACAAAGAAAACCACACAATATCTTAAGAGTTTTAGGGTGATTCTAATCCTACATAGAATCAATTTTCTGAGGATCCACCCATACACCATCCTTGCAGACAATATGACCCATGTAATCCACTTATGAGGCTATAAAGGAACGTTTAGATTGCTTGAGTAAAAGTTGGTGCTTAGAGAGTAGACTAAGAACTTTATCCACATGGGCGAGATGGGATGTCCAAGTTTTACTATATATGAGAATGTCATCAAATAAAACAAAGAAAAACGGATAGAGAAAAGGATGAAAGACACGATTCATAAGACTTTTGAAAGTGGAGAGAGAATTAAATAGGCCAAAGGGAATTACCAAGAACTCATAGTGACCCTCATGAGTTTGAAATGTAGTCTTGGGAATGTCTTCTTCTTTTATACGGATCTGGTGGTATCCAGAACATAGATCAATTTTGGTGAAGTATAGAGCACCACTCAATTCATACAATAGGTCATCAATAATAGGAATGGGGAATTTGTCCTTGATTGTGAGTTTGTTGAGGGTGAAAAAATCAAGACACATTATCCAAGTTCATTCTTTCTTGAGTACCATGACAACAGAGGAATAATAGGGGCTAGTACTAGGACACATAACACCTTCTTCTGAAAATTCATGAACAATTTTCTCAATTTCATTCTTTTGGGAAAATGGATGATGATAAGGGTGAACATTGGGAGGAAGACTACTCGGGATGAGAGGAATGGAATGATCATGGATGCCATTGGAAGGGGGAAGTGCCTTGGGAGTGGTAAAAGAAGCTTGATATCGAGAGAGGATATATAGGAGGTTTGGATGTACAAAGGGTGCCTCAACATCTTGAATGGAGTGGATTTGGGAAATAATGCCAGAATGACCCTTTTTGAGGATATTTTACATTGTATGTGAACTGATGATCTCAGGTGAGCCCGTTGTGATGCCTTGGAACTTATACTATTTTCCCTCCTATTGGAATTGCATGGTTAATTCCTTCAAATCCATGAGAATGGGATCAAGAGTCTGTAACTATTCGACACCGAGAAAAATTTCACAAGCACCATTGTCTATAAAAAATATATGGGATTTTAGGTGATACTAACCAATTTGGAGCCACACATTTTCAAAACATCTCCCACACTTCATGGAAGCTCCATTGGCAATCATGATTTGAAAATTATTGACGAAACAAATGTAACAATGGAATTATTGGGAAATGCGGCGATGAAAACAAATATGGGTGTTACCATTGTCCAAAATGATGATGACTTTCTGATTCTTAATGCAACCAATTAACATGAGGTTTTGGGGAGCAGAGAAGATGGTGAGGGAATTAAGTGAAATTAGTGGTTCAAATTTTGGGCAATCAAAGGGTGGGGTTAGATTAGATTGCAGTGGTAGCTCATCCATAGGTGAAACAATTTCCTTTTATTCAGAAACATCTTCAGTCATTTGCATACAAAGATTATGCTCCTTACACTTGTTCCCAGGAAAATATTTGTCATCATAATTATAACAAAGGCCCTTGAGTTGGTTTTCATCCATTTCATCCCAGGTTAATTTATATATCTTGAGTGGAGTTGTAGGAGGGGAGATTTTGGTGGGTTTGGGGAAAGGAAGAAAGAACAGTTTTCGACTCTAGGAGGAGGCAATCTATTGTGCTTCCTTGTTAAGTTCCAAAGACTTGAATACAAAATACTAGAATCTTACCAAAGATATATGAATACAATCACCGCACAAGATATATGGAACAATATATAAAAAAACACCACTTTATTATATCAAAACCCTTGGGGTAGAGAAACATCATACAATGGATCCTATTATGGAAGGGATCCTCTCCTGTTCACTTGCCTTTTCGAGGGGGCTTCCTCCTAATGAGATTTAGCTCCAAATACAATACTTCTCTTCATATCCCATTACATTGCTTGAAACCCTTTATATAGTGCTACCATTACCTAAGAAAATTTGAGAGGAGGAATCTTCTAGAATCAGAACCTTCTAAGAAGTCCACTTACTTTTATTATATATAACTACCATAATGGGCCTTATTTAATACTATAGTGGACCTAGTCCACCTTACATTGAATGGCCTCCACTATTATCACTATGGGCCCTCTACCCCCCCACCCACTACCTATCTAGATACCTAATATTACATCCCCCTTATAAAATTGTTGTCCTCTGATGCTTGATGTACAACCATATACAGGGTCCCATGGATAGTGTGAACCCCACTACCTATCTAGATACCTAATATTACATCCCCCTTATAAAATTGTTGTCCTCAATGCTTGATGTACAACCATATACCAGGGTCCCATGGATAAGTGTGAACCATAGTGATGAAGTAGACTAGAGAACTAGGGTCCCATTGAGAAATGAAAGCCACCATGCTGAAGTAGTCCAACCACCATTCAAAGTGGGTGAAATTACGAGAGGAAATCAGATATGATTTTTTTTTTTGAAAAATTCATCCCGAGATGCTACAGAATAAAAAAAATCACGTGGTCGTCTCGTAAAAAAGAAACCCTAAAAATTGCATATTTCAAAATGCAAATAACTTGACTTCGCGAACTCCGTTTCAAACGATTTTTTTTTTAAATTGGGTGTTTTTATGAGAGGAACTCAGATATACAACCATTTTTTGAAAATTTTACACCAAAACCTATATAAATGGTTTGGAATGTCGCGACCCTCTTTATTTTCCAAAAAAAATAAATCTGCAAAAATAAAAACATTTTCCCACACTTCCTGCCAAGGAAAGTGCTATGATACCACTTGTTAAGTAAAAAATACCACAATACTACCAAACATATATGAATACAATCACCACACAATATATATGGAACAATATAGAAAACCCTTGAGGTAGAGAAAACCATACAATGGATCCTATTATGGAAGGGATCCTCTCTTGTTCACTTTTCTCTTCGAGGGGTATTCCTCCTATTGAGCTACCACTCCAAATACAATATTTCTTTTCATATCTCATTACATTGTTTTAACTCCTTTATATAGTGCTACCATCACCTAAGAACATTCTAGAAGAGGAATCTTCTAGAAGAATAACATTTTAAGAAGTCCTCTTACATTTATTATATCTAACTACCCATTTATTATATCTAACTACCATAGTGGGCCTTATTTAATAATATAGTGGACCTATTCCACCTTACATTTAATGACCTCCACTACCTCTCTAGCTACCTAACATTCCATCCCCCTTATGAAAGCGTTGTCCTCAATGCTTGCTATTAGGGTGGATAACCATATACTAGGGTCCCATCGATAATTGTGGACCATAATGCTGAAGAAGACTGTAGAACCAAGGTCCCATGTAGAAAGGAAAACCACCATGCTGAACTAGTCCAACCACCATTGTAAACCTAGGTCCCATGTTTAAGTGCTCATGTGAACTCCACGTGAAATATTTTGAAACCCTATAACCAAATCAAAATGATGCTCCAAAGACTCACACGTGTCATGTGGATCCAAATAAGAAGATCCATCCACATAGTGGAAAATGGTCGTAACAAAATATTGAAGGAATAATACCACTGTAGAATATGCATGATGGACATTGGTAGTAATCATTGGCTCCAAATTTGTCACCTTCTCTAGAGAAGGTGGATTAGAGACATCAAATAAAATATGAAATTGGTTGTCATCCCAAAAATGACAACTATCCATATATTAATCATCACAATTTGGATCAAAATCATACCAAACATATATTTCTTAATTATATTCATCCCTGATGTTATCCATAAGAAATATCTCCTACATGTTATCCAATGAATATTGAATACTATGAAAACTATACTTGAGGTCGTCTGCAAGGTCATGCAATGTGAGACCATCTATAAGGTCATGCAATGTGTCATTCAATTGGGATTTGAATGCTTCAGTCATGTGTAGAGTTTATTTGAGGGTTTGAGAGGAAATATCCATTGGAAACACCACATAAAATATAACAAAATAAATCTATTAAAATAATTTATCCAATGTTATTGATTTGGTAGATCTCTGAGCGCCCTATGAAAAGTTATGAACTTTTTAGTCCCTCCGTCGTCACAAAAAAAACCAAAAAAATAACTGATTGTAAATCAACGATGTCTTAACTTCTAGAGCTCTGATTTGGTTGATTTTTTTTTAATTAGGTGAAATTGTGAGAGAATATCATATCTGCAATTGTTTTTGAAAAATTCATCCCCAGATGCTACACAAATTAGAAAAATCATGCGACCATTTGCGAAATAAAAAACTCTAAAAATTGCATATTTTAAAATGCAAATAACTTGACTTCCTAGACTCTGTTTCAGACGATTTGTTTTTTAACTTGGGTGTTTTTATGAGAGGAACTCAGATCTACAACTAGTTTTTGAAAATTTTACACAAAAAACTATATAAATCGGATGGAATGTCTCGACCCTCTTTTTTTTCCAAAAAAATAAATCTGTAAAAATAAAAATATTTTCCCACACGTGTTGCCAATGAAAGTGCTATGATACCACTTGTTAAGTTCCAAATACCTGAATACAAAATACTACAATAGTACCAAATATATCTAAATACAATAAGCACACAAGATATATGGAACAATATAAAAAACCACCACTTTATTATATCAAAACCCTTGGGGTAGGAAAACACCATACAATGAATCCTATTATGGAAGGGATCCTCTCCTGTTCACTTGTCTCTTCGAGGGGGATTCCTCCTAAGGAGCTTAAGCTCCAAATACAATACTTCTCTTCATATCCCATTACATTGTTTTAACCCCTTTATATATTGCTACCATCACCTAAGAACATTCTAGAGGAGGAATCTTCTAGAAGCATAACCTTTTAAGAAGTCATCTTACATTTATTATATCTAACTACCCATTTATTATATTTAACTACCATACTAGGCCTTATTTAATAATATAGTGGACCTAGTCCACCTTACATTCAATGACCTCCACTACCTCTCTAGCTACCTAACATTCCTTCGCTCCTTGGCTCATTGAGAAGCTTCCAACCAAGACTCGAGGCATGCGATGAGAACATGGGCACATATTTCATATTTTAGGCCACTAATAAAGCATTCCCTAAAGAAGGCATCTGACATGCCCTCTGTTATAAAAGACAATTTCAAAAATGTTGCAATAAAGTCTTCCACTATCCCAGGTTTCTTCAACTT
This sequence comes from Picea sitchensis, assembly GCA_010110895.2. Classification (NCBI taxonomy): domain Eukaryota; kingdom Viridiplantae; phylum Streptophyta; class Pinopsida; order Pinales; family Pinaceae; genus Picea; species Picea sitchensis. The sequence continues at coordinate 217,593 of SNQJ01S0041480.1, forward strand.
GGTCAAAATACCTAAATGACAGGTGTTGAAGTCAAAGACGTCATAAATCTCTACAACAAACTATGTCCAAGAAACATACCCTTGGTATGCCTTTCTATTATATTTCCACCATTTTCATCCTTTCAAATCCAAATGTAGAATACGATAACAAATATTAGCTAAATCATTAGTAATGCCATGTAAAGATAAATAATGTTCTATTTGAGTAACCCATCATGTGGGATCCGAGCCATCAAATTTGTTCACCTCAATTATGGGAAGGCGTAGGTCATGAGGAAGGTGGATGGAATGAGGACCTTCGTAATGGGAACGATCCATCAATTGCTCAAGTGTGTCTTTGATGTGTTTGATGTTAGCACATTGGTCCTGGAGGATTTGAATGAAGAAATTGATTGTGTTAATGTTAGAATTGATATTCTTGATGTTCTCCTTGTTTTGTAGGTTGGAAAAAACCAATGTATTGAGTTCTTGGGTACGGGTGGTGGCCATTTGGATAGAGGTAAAAAATGCCCAATAAATGGGATAGGGTCCAAATAAGGGTGTTTGGAAATGGGTCGGTTCCACTAAAAAAAGTGTATTAAAAATTATAGGTACCACAGTAATTAGGGAGAGTAAAGGAATTCAATGGGATAGGTCACAAATAAGTTTTCCTGCCGAACCACTATACTTTTTTTATATAATTGTTTTACTCCTGCGGATTTATACTTCGATTTGAATAATACTACAATGCCAAAATGCCAAAATTCTTAATAGAAAAAAGAAGTGTTGAAATGACCAAATTCTAAATAGGATAAATATTGTCTATTCCATTTCTATGTTGTTTATGTGTCATGGGTTAGGGTTTGTTTATGATTTCTATAGAAAATGATTTTCCATGTGCTATAGCTCTGTGATCTACATGCAAAATCGAACAATAATAATCGACCCAATATCTCACATCACCAACAAAGGAGGGTAGACCGTATCGTTAGACGTACTACCCGATTACCCTAGTACTAGAGAGTATCTTCCTCAATGTTGTTCTCAGTGGCACTATAGATGTCATGTGGCTGATCAGTTTATCAATGAAGGGATTTAGGATATCTAGACTGATCTGTATAGAGGTTTTGTCTGATACACTATCACTCGAAGGGGTACCAACAAGGGTTACATGGGTGGCCAACAATTTGCACTTAAGTACCAATTGTAGTTCCCGCATGTATGCTTCCCTAGTTGTGTATTTATGCATTGAATGACAAATCTTTGTAGCTTTAATACGCTGAAATATGTCTCTACCATGAAAACAATAACCCACAATTTTCTTCCAAGAAAAGTTCTCTGATATCACTTGTAAGGTACTAGATATATTATAATAGTCGAAATGATAAATATTGCAGAGAATAACAACAAGACAATACAATATATGAAACCACCACACCAAAATAATACCTTTATTGATAGGAAACAATGTTCGTTTGTCTCTTCGAGGGGGAGACCTCCAACAGAGTAGTTCTCTATTACAATAATTCTCAAAAAAAACTTCTCATACCCTTGAATCCTATTTATACTAAATCTATCTACCCAAGAGAACAATATAGAGGAAGATCCTTCTAGAAGAGAACGCTTCTATTAGGTCTTCTAACATTTGATTTATTATTTCTTATCACTAGGCCTTATTAATATCAACCTTTATTACAAGGAAAATATATTATTCTACCTACATGAGGGGTTAGGGAGGTTAGGTCCCTAACATTGACCAAGAAATCATTCATAGTCAACTTCAATGGGTAGAACACAGACCAAGTGACTTGGGTATTGTTTAGCTGCCTTTGGTTTGGGACATTGGATGAGGCAAAACATATCTTGGTGACTTGCACATGATTGTGCAATGACTCGAATATCCAAAGGGGTTGTTGGTTGAGGTTGGAATGAGTATTAGGTCAGCTGTGCCAAGGCATGGATGTTCTTTAGGAGAATTGATTCTTCTTAGATAATTCATTGGGACATTTGATGAGTATGGGTGTGTTGGAAACACTCATCACACATGTTGAGTTGCAATGAGGTGACTTGGAGGAAGGAGGCAAGTTGAGGACTTTCCCTAGTTTTGAGGATTGTGCAGATGGGTAGATTGCAACATGAAAAGATTACTTAAGCATGGTTATTTATCTTTCTTTAGGAAGCCTGATTAAGGGTGAAGTTTATAAATTTCAAGGCATAGAGAGTTAGATGCAATAGCATGGTTGGGTGGTGAAGTAATGGGGAAAAGGTAGTATGGATGTGTAGTTCTTGGAGTGGATGGAACATTTCATATTTTAAGATGAAAATGAAGAAGATGCGAAGAATTCAAATAAGGAATCCAAAATTGTGGACTTGATCGTAGTTTGAGTCACAAGGGAAGAGTTGATTGGACATGTGGATGGACAATGACTTCCCTTGAATCTTTATAGACTTAGATGTGGCACAAACTATGTGAGTTGAAGAAGATTAGATAATTGTTCCATGGGATGGGAAGTGGAGTCAAGGTGTCTTGAATGAATTTGTATTGGAGTGACTTCAGAGTGAAACAAGGTGAGGGGCATCCTTTCCCTGGTCTGAGGACGCAGATGAACCAAGTTGTGAAAGGAAGTGACCACTTTGGGAATGAGGGTGTGCATAATCAAGGAATGCAATTAATGGAATAGCCATACAACTAGCTCATGACATGGGAAAGAAGAACAACATGACAAGGGAGTCGAGAGTATGGACGTGGTAGTAAGTTTGGAGGCATAAAACTTGGACACCACAGATGATATCCTTGACAAAGATTGAATGATGGAAGCAGTAGTGAGGCAAGGGTAGACACTTTCCTTTGTCTTTGGAGTTGGTTGGAGTGATGAAGGTGTGACATAAAAGACTAAGTTAGGGCATGAGGAAGAAAATTCTCATGAGTTCGACACGACGAATGGACTAGCTACCTAGTCAGTCCAAGGAATGGTGGAATTCAATATGTAGAGACATTAGAGAGATGGTTGAAGTATGGGTGCAACAATAGTTCACATAAGTTCAACACTTAAACCTTTTTCATGTTTTGATTGAGGTTGTAGTAACGATTGAGGAAGTAGTAGAAACAAAACAAAGTTTCATTCTTGCAGCAAGACAATGGAAGCTTGGGAATTGTAGACAAAGTTAGGGAGGATATGTCCTTCCAATATAGAAAATAGATTGGTTGGGTACAACTTTGGATAGGAAACAATGTGGTTGGTTGCTTGGGGTTGAGGATGATTGTAGTGTGAGTTGGAAGTTTTGGGTTTCCACTTCAAAGGGAAAACTTGGGCTTTCCACTTCATAGGGAAACTTGGGGTTTCTAGTAGACTTGGTTGCGAATGGGGGCACATGTTCGAGGTGATACTTGGAGAGAACATATTTTGTGTGTGTTACTAGGGAAGAAATGAATTTTAGTGGGGGAGGATGTAAATACTTCGATGATGAGAGCGTGCAACACCTCTTCCCAACCAACATAAATGAATAGGAGACGTGTAAGTTGGATTTTTCTAGGTGACTCAGATAGATTAACATGTTTGTAGTTAGGTAGGTCTTGTGACAAGTTGATTAAGTTGGACGCACTATAAAGGGTGTACTTGGCTAAGTGACTAGAGGAGGTGAACCAAGACTTATATGGATGGGCACTCCACACTTGGGGATCGTGATGGTTGAGCATGGTGCCTTGAGGTAATCGTAGGTGACTTGGAGTGCTCTCTTCTTGTATCAACACATTGCATCGTACACTATTGTAACATCTTTTATAATAAGATGTTTGTATGAGTGTTAAGCATTTCTATTGTCGCCCAACCATACTTGTGTTTCTTTCTCATGTGTATGTGTGTTGCATGTTCTTGATTTGCATATTTCCCTAATTATAAAACTATTAATTGTATAGGTTAACATAAGTGTAACACTTAATGAAGCGTGCTCCGTTGGGTCGGGCCTGGGTGCCTTACTGGTCACAAGTTAAGTGATGAAGATTGACTCACCAAGTAATTCAAGGGATGGTTATGGGAAGACCTCCAATGAAAGAGACGTAGTCCGAGCGAATTACTCTCAAACTCTCGAATTAGAAAAGCGATGATGCCTATGACCCTCACCCGAGTCATGTTGGATCCTCGGCAATCTATGGAGACGTGACATGATCCATCTTTCCTATTCATCTAGCAGTTTCTCTAGCTATCATGAAGAGGCTCTCCCTTAGTCCCCAATGAGTATACACCCATCGACGTGATCAAGAATGGAAACCACATTTAATCCGGAGTAATTACACAATACTCTTATTCTCCCTTACATTACTTGTATATCTGGCTGATTGTATAAAACTTACCCAACATCCTTACAATTTCAATCTTCATACGACATGCTATTTTGATGTGGGTCCTATAGTTTCTCCCTTTGATATGTTTGTTTATATAGAACAAAAGATTTAAAGATTGCTCAGTGTTTTAAATATTGGCCAGTGTTACTTTCTCTTCATGATTGACGATCTTTCCGTTGGACAAAGAATGGAGGAGAGAAAGCGGAAGCTGGTGGAATCTGGAGTTATCGGACGCGTTGTCAACGATTTCAATCCTCGTCTTGAGTTGATTCTTGAATACGGCGATACACAAATCAACTTAGGCAACGAAGTAACGCCTCTGGAAGTGCAGCGCAAACCTACATTTATTGAATACAACAGCGATGCTGTAGAGATCATCGAAAGCTTCAGGAACCGAGAATTAGTAGCGTTGGTAAGTTTAATTCCTGTTTTAGTCGATATGTGCACGATAATCGATTAATTATTTATATTTTGTCCGATTGAAATTCATATTATTAACCTGTTAATAAATCAACTTAATCAGGTTATGACGGATCCCGACGGTCCTCGCGGAGAGTATTTGCATTGGTATGCTATAATCCTCAACTCAACTCGGATCAAATATCTGATAATTTCGCATCCATAATCCATTAAATAATTTCATAATAACAGTATTGATCGCTAAGTTGTACTGCAGGTTATGTATGCATTACACTGTCGCCGATGTTGAGCAAGGTATCCTATGGTTGTGTTTCTTTCTCTGACCTTGACATCGACAGATCGAATTCGCGCCGTAATGTTAACCTGGCTGAATATGTTTTGTTTCATTTTGCTGCAATATTAGATTTGTCATACAGGGAGGTCGTTGCCTATGAACCTCCAAGACCGGGTGCACACAAGATAGTTTTGACATTGTTCAAGGTTCAGAACCCTATCGGCTCCATCTTCCCTTGGCCGAACTCGCGGGAGAACTTCAGTACCAGAGATTTTGCAGATACTAATGAACTTGGAGCGCCTCTCGGCGCTTCTTTTTTCAATATCAAGTATGACAATGAAGAGAAGCAAAAGAGTAAAGTGAATGCAGAATCAGTGAGTAAGAAGCGTAAGGTACATAAATCAAGTAAGAAGCGGAGAAAGTTCAAGAAATTAGCGGGTGCCCTGTCAGTTGAGTGCAGTTGGAAATTGTCATGCTGAAATTCCCATAAAACGTAATGTATTTTTGGTTTGTCACTTCTTTGTTCCACATTACTATTTATGCGGTGCGGTGAGGAAATTAAATCCTATCCTTCCGTACCGTTTGATATAGCTAGAATGTAATACAACGTACTGTATCATGCATCGTTTATCAATGTGATATGGGTATCTGTTTTTTTCCACATTTTTATTTATGAAATTGAGTCCCCAGCAAATCAAGTCATGTACAGAAAATTGAATCAAGTTTGCCATGTCGCCACCATTAAATATAAATAGCAGCACTGTAGAATAGCAAGATACAACGGAACTCAACCTCCTGAAATCGAAATCTCAAGCAAAGATCAAGAAGATCAAGACTCTCAAACAGAAATAGAATCTTGATTGCCATGAGAGTCGAAGCTAAAGTTTATTATCATTTGGAAAATGTTGATGTTAAACAATAAGATTGAATGGAATATAATTTCATTCGGGATTACTCTCCATCACAGAGAGGAGAAGGAGATGCCAGATTTATTGCATATTAAAATTTATATAAGAATAAAGTAGTGGCTCTATTTGATTCTGGTTCACATCCAAACACCATTGCACATGATTTTCAGGTAAGTTTAGTTTAAAAATGAGTGATCATCCTCATCCATACCATTTAATTTGTGTGAAAAAGGAGGTAGAGATTAAGTTTAGTTTAAAAATGAGTGATCACCATCATCCATACCATTTAATTTGGGTAAAAATGGAGGTAGAGATATAAGTTACTAGTGTAAATTTAGATTTTCTATTAATACAGGTTTCAGGTTTTATTGATGAAATGAGTACTTTCACGGCGAAACCCTTGGTTTTTTCATTTTGTAAATGCGTAACTCATTTACAAGAGATCGGAATGTGGAAGCGTTACAATATAATATTAGCCTAGAGGACACTATAATATTTGTGATCACTGATAACATAATGTAAAACAATTTATTTGTTTGTTTTTGTACTTTTGGGTTGGAAATTGAATTCCATGAGTTGCATTGTGATCGTCGACCAAAAAAACATCAATTTAACCTCTTTGCGCAATGCCAAAAACCTTATTGCTGCATTCCAATTCATTGACCTTGGGTGTGCTGCCATAGAAGAGGAATAGTGGCAGACTCTCGATGATCAGTGGGACTATGTTCACTGGTATTGTGTGGAAGACAAAAACGGGTTGGCAAAGAAAATGCATGTTGTAGTTTAGAAGCAAAGCTAGTCGTTAGGTGAATGCAACTTGTACCCATCATACATGGAATGTATGTGGAAGACACTAGATATCCTATTGCCATATCTCTGCTTTCAAGAAACCAACCACTGTACAACCTAGGGCTGGAAAAAGTGTCCAATAATGGTTGGAATGGAATGCCAACCAGAGAAGCTACAGCCTCTGAAAATTACAAAGTTATCCATTGTTATGTGCTCTGCTTCTTACCATGCCTTGAAACTATAAGATCTGCTTCAGCACAGAAAACACATGAGCTAATGTAGACAAACACTGAGTATAAAAGACCAGTACTTCAGCAAGCTTGAGTTTTTGTAAGTATCACAAAAAGATTCATTCCCTGCAGTTTATATCTGGTTGCTCAATGGAAATTTGGCAGTCAAATCGAATGTTTTAGCCATTGGGTCGGAGTTGTGTTTTAGCCATTATAACAAGACGGGTGGTTCCTGCAAGAACTACGACACCAGACGTTCTTCCAAATCCATCCATCTATATACAAGACAATGATAAAGCGTGCTCTGTTTTCATCATTTCCTCCGAGCATGATATGACCAACTGCATCTATTTCATCAATAAAGACGATGCTAGGCCAAGGCCATTTCTCTTCAGTAAAAAGTTCCAACACCAGCAAACATTTTCACAAAATTGTAACCTAGTATCGAAAGAAAGGCGGACTGAAAATGTGTCAACCATAGCCTGTGCATGTGCCACTTTAGGGATCTTGGCACTTAATCGTTGATACCTCTTCGAATTTTGTAGAAAGGGAAAAAGATACAAGTTTTCACTTAGCATCGCCACACTTTCAAACATATTTTAATAACACCCTCTGCTTTAAATGCTTACCCACATTTGAAACATGACCTTTCTCTAGAGATGACTACATAGAATGAAAAAAGAGAAGCTCTTCTCTGCAGTATTAAAAGACAAGCTCTTGTCCACCGTATTGTCTTCACATCTAGCATCTAATGGCATCGTACATTCAACGATATCATCACCGAACCCTAGCATACCTTCTAAATAATATGCACATTGTCGTAAGGCTATGGAAGACATTCAACGATATCATCACCGAACCCTAGCATACCTTCTAAATAATATGCACATTGTCGTAAGGCTATGGAAGGAGAGATGGATATTTCATCAATTAAGGAATTGCATAATGGAAATAGACCCACTTTGATATGATGTCAAAATCATAGATCTGAATGATGGTGATTGGATTATAACCTACGAGAACATTATCTCATGAATGAGCCTTTGCAACAACACATCTATCCTAAAAGATATTACACAAAGTACGTCCCAATAGTTGTTCCATACTTTCCTAAAAGTAGCATATTACTTGCAAAGGAATGTATGGAAGCGTTAAGTTTTTAGGTATTAGATCTATGCATGCTTAAAAACCTTGTTAATAGGAAAATTGAACCTATAATTGTTTGGGATAAAACCTTTGGTAAGATCAATGGATTGAAATGGCATTTTAGAATGATAGTGAGACTCATTGATGTTGATCATGTATTTGACTACGTGTTTTATAATTAATTTAACATTGTTAGATTTGGGCATGTTAGAAAGCAAGTTTGATGTTGATCATCTAGCTTCTCAATTGATGAATATGAATTGATGTGCATCTACAAACTAAGTGTTTCTTTGAATGATGATACCAAAGACATCGATACCTATATACTTCAAATTGTGGTTGTAACTCTTTATCAAGCTAGATGGTACTTCAGAAATGTTTTTTAGTAGCTTAGGACTAGAGTCATCATTGTACATATACATTCATATAGAATATCATGGTAGATATTATTTATTGATTCACAATTTAGAAGCATATCACCTAAGGTAGGTGACATATTCTCACTTGTTTGGATTCATCATCAAAATAGGCATTGAAGAAGGGTACAACAAAATTGAGTGAGGAGGGCACCATGCTAAAACTACTATGGTGTCATCTCCTAAGGATGAAAAAGGACTTGAAGTGGGTTTTTTCATGGACTAGAAAGTAGGAAGTGAAGTAGTTGATGGATCTAGAAAGGAAGGGTCATGATTTTGAAAGGTTGCTATATCTAGTATGGAAGTGGGGACATAGGAACCAATGTAGATCTAGGATACAAGTAGGGCCATACGGGTCAATGTAGAGGAAGGTTGTAAGTGTAGGAAGGGAACTAACAAGAGATGAGGTTAAACAAAGAGGATAGGATAGGATGCTTCTACCACAGATGTGAAGAAAGTGTGAAAACTAAAAAATATTTGCATGCATGTGCTAGGGTGGGGGATAAAAAACTCACCACCCACAGTTGATCCAAGCTATTGTTATTGGACAAATCGGTAAGTGTGGACAAAAACTAATCTCCCTAGCTTCCACACGAATCTAGAAAAAACAAGACATAATACAAACTTCACCTTATACTTCATTGGTATATAAACTAGTTCAGAGAGGGACAAGTGACATACCTTTTAAATGATGTTTGATCCTCGCTAGTGTCTTCCTTGTTGTTTCATCTTCGGATTTGTGGGATGGTGAACCTGTTTAAGCATCAAAAACCAACAAAGATAGAGAGGACAAATACACACACACACACACACACACACACACACACACACACACACATATATATATATATATATATTCCAATGAATTCTATGTATAAGATCAAGGAGTTATACAATAAAATATAAGACACCTTTATAGGGAAGAAATGTATTGTTGCATTATATTAAATGGAAAGTGGAGAATAAAACACATGCCTTGATGTTGTAAGATCCCTTTCAATGGATCTTTTCTCCAACACACACACCTTTGCTTCAATACCTTGATGAAGAAGATCCACGGTCTGACTTAGAGAGCTAAAGAAAATCTATCTCAAGCACAATCTATGGCGTAACTCTTCATACATATGCAATCCTTTTCATACCTGATCAAACCTTAACCTTTTTCCATAAGAAATCCCTCCTTATATAAGGTGAAAGAGGGATGTATGAGGATATTAGGATGATCCCACTAAATGAGAGAAGTGAGTAATATCCAAACCGATCAGAGGCCACCTCATCTTCTAGAAGATTCCCTTCTAGAACATTCATGAATTTTGAATTTTCCTTTTCTTAAGAATCATCACACCCTAGTCACAGGCAACGTGCGATGAGGTCGCAGTCCATATTTTGTGAAGAGTGCGAGGATCAAGCATCGTCGTACTCTAAGCATAAGGCACATAGTGTGGCGATATTCCTTGTCATAGTTTTTGAAAGAGGAAAAACAAACCACTTTTCTTATGGAAAAAGTATCTTTTAATACTTTTAGGGAACATGAAAGTGAGTTATGCACATGTCACTAAGGTGACCAAAATAATGTGTAACAGAATGCCCCACAAAGTACGAAGTTGGAACCAGGGACAACTGAAGTACTTTGTAGAATGTGTGTGTCGAAAACAAGGAGCGCATTGATCAAGAACCTGCAAACAATCAAGCATCTGCATAATAATATATCATTTCCTGAGGTAGGAATTTCCATAATCAAAATACAAGTGACTCTTTATCATAAGTTTCAAGTGAGTCATACACTGTGGATCCATGTCATTATGATTCAACATAGCCATGAAAAATACATTATGGATCTATGCTCTTAAGGAATTCAAATTCGAACATAGCCACAAGACATACATAGTGGATCTATGTGTCAGTACAAATTTATGAATACTCCATTGCCACCTGGACCAATATGGTGAGATCCAACGTCTTCATTTCCATCATCCCTAAGTATGAATCTAGCCATGTAATTGTTAGAATATAGAAGATGGTGTGCTCATTTTACCATTGACGATACCCTCGTCACCCAACCACAGGCTGAAGCCTCCCTCCGAGCACCTTAACCTTGACTTGAGAATTCCTCCAAAAGCAAACCCTAGGCTAGATAGCCAAACAAAGAGTAGTGCATCAATCTCCAAGGATAGTGCATCACAAAAGATTGATCAGATATTACAAACCCTAGCCAAGAGATATCCAAGCCAATATTGAAACTAGTTGCTGCTGCAGTTGCAGCTGCAACCCTCCTCCAAACTTGCGCACCAGACTGCAACTGCAGTGTGCACCAACTGGGAAAACTGCAGTCCTGTGATATGAAAAATGAGAACTGGCGCCCTATATTTATAGTAATCCTGTGAGTTTACTGAGGCCGACTTCTCTTTATGGGTATGTCTCTGTTCAGTATATTATTATTAATTTTGGCCGACTTCTTCTCTTGGAGGCTAATAGCCTAATATAAATTATCTTCTTGAGCCGACAAGGCTTCTAGGGTTATTGGCCAACTCATTAGGGTTTCTCTTGCTTCCCGGAGTCTTCTATTCTCGTCAGGTTCACATATGGGGGTAAATACCTCCCAAAAATACCATAATATTAACACTCCCTCCTAGCTAGAGAGGTATTTACAGGTAATGGACTTCAGCACAAAACATACCATTTACCCGGTAGCATCAATATAGTCATCTAGACTATTTCATGACTAGATCATGAGCATCACCATCACCATCAGTTGCATCATCTCTGAAACCATACTTCATATGAGTAACTATATATGATGCTGGATAAGTCATTTTTACCATGGAGTGATACAAGAGGAGTAAAATCTCTAAACTATTTTCCATCTGGAAAATCTGTGTTCATCATCCATCTGAATGATCATCTCAATATCTGTGAAGTAGTCTTCAAGGCAATTAGAACAAGGATAGAGACACACTTGTGTCTATTCATAGTAATTTTCTATTCTGAATTCGGTGGTTAACTACCACATCAAGTAACTTACACAAGTACTTGATCAACAAGTACTTATGTGTTACTTGATCAGCAACGTATGGTGAAACATATTCACCATATTAGTCCTCATCTATTGTCATATAGTCTTCATAATAAACATCGAGAGCATCATGCATAGGAAACAATGTTATGATAAAATGTATCATCTGGGCCAATCTTTCACTCACATCGTGAGATCTGAAAGAATGTTTCCCCATTAGTCTTTATCGCATAGAAACAATGTTATCATAAAAGCCCGGATCAAGCTGGGCCAATATTTCACTCCGCGTCTGTGAGATCTAAAGTGTCGCCCTCGATATAGAATATCAACAATGTGGTCATCACGGGCCCAATCTTTCAGTCACGTCTGTGAGGTCTTGAAAGAATAATGCGCCCCTCAATATATAACATTAATAATAATCATTTGGGCCAATCTTTTCACTCACATCTGTGATTAATGCAGAAGAGTGTCTTCCCTCAACATAAAATATCAATAATAGGCTATATGACCCATTCTTCTCAACCAAGGAAAAAGGATTGTTTATGATTTATGAACCTAGACCATTTCCCACCACAGGCCATTCTTTGGAGCACTAAACAAATTGTAACCTATAGAGAATGAGTCTGTCCTCAAGAAATGCTTGGACCATTCCTTACCACAGGCCATTCCTCAGACACTAAACGAAGTGTAACTTTGGAGGAATGAGTACGCCTGAGGAATGGTATCTGGACTATTCTATGGGCCATTCTTCGACACTAAACAAAGTGTAGCCAAGAGAGAATGAGTCGCCCTCGGAATACTTGTCACGATTGATCTTGGACTACTCCCCACCACAGGCCATTCCTCAGACACCAAACAAGATTGTATCACGGAAGAGATATGAGTGCGCCCATGAAGATGTGTCGGACCATTCCTACAGAAGACCCATTCTTCCGACACTAAACAAAAGTGTATCCCGAGGAAAGAATGAGTCTTCCCTCAAGGAATGTCACCATCCAACCTCAAAGCAGGGCCGATTCTTGGCTGCTCTAGCTGTGAACTTGAAAGAATAGTACTCGGCCGAGCGGAACAATTCTATGACCACTACGAGTGATGCCAGAAGGAGGCCGGAAGGCTATCTAGACCTCCCCATAATGGAGATCCTTGTCTATGATACACCAACAATGGGTCGCCTCCCATGTTAACTACAATGGGAAGCCAACGTCCGTCAGAAATCTCAATCCCTTTTCCGAACATGAAAACATTTGTCCAATCTGGACTATTACAAGATAAATGCTCCCTCCTAACTAGAGTTATTTCAATCACCAAAAATAAATGTTTGCATACCATCTTCTAGTTTGGAGAGTCTTCCCATGGAGTTATTTCCACAATCTAAAGCTTGAGTATGCAGTCCTTTCATCTTGGATAGAGGCTTTACCAAAATGTATGCTTATCTACTCATCTATCCAGGTGCATTGGAGAAAAACTTGTCTTCTTCTTTCGACTTCATCATGGGTAGTGTAATTCTTGTCTTGTAGTCTAGAACAGCGTAAAGGCTTCTTGTGAATCTAAACAATAGAATTATGTCATGGTTGGGCTTGGAACATATCCGTGTGGCACTTCTTACGTAGATCATGAGGTCGATCTTCCTAAGTAGTCATTTGATGTTTTAAAAATCTTTGCCTCTTAGCGTACTTGCTTTGGAGGTTCTCCTGGTTATCTTCTTCTTATGCGCATCACGGAATTGTATCTTTCTGGTATCCTCAAAGTCTTGAGATTGCTCTACATGCTCTCTTTACTCAATTTCTACGGAGAACATTCTTTGCATTCATCTAATGTAGAATTGTGACTCATGGATGTTACTTGGATAATATAATATTATATAGAGATAGTGGTGTCTTTGGAACAAGTAATCATCATAGTCTCCTCCCTCCATCACAGAGAGAACCTATGGTTCTGGATCTATAATGATTTCATTCATAAGTCTTCTGGCCTGCTTGTTCTTCATCCGACTTTAGAGTTCTTACGCTTGATTTCTTTTAGTGAGTTCATATCGGGATGGTAATCTTGTGATTCTTGATAGAATGGTAGGTTGTTCTAGTTCTTCTTTCTTGGAATCTACATGTTCTTCTTCATGTTTTCTTTAGCTCTTGGGTCCATGGGTTTCTTATATATTCCATGCCATAGAGATTCACTTCTTACCTTCATCATAGGATCATGGAATCTGGATGGAAAACCGAGAGGAATCTTTAAGGCTTCTCTTTGAAGAGGTCTTCTTTTGCGATTGAGACACATCTTGTCTTTCATGGCTATTACCATGGATATATACATTTCATCATCTTCAGGATCATATGATTGGCTCCCTCCTAATCCTTTCTTTATGTAAGAGTGCATATAATGGCTCCCTTTATGCGATATAGTCCATACTGGGTAGCTATCCCTTGTCTTCGCAATATGATAGAGTCCAGCTTCCATGCATCCTTAATATCTGCACCCAATATAAGTTGGTTCTCTTGTTTAAGCCGAGTCCATGCTTAGTCTTGTTGTCTTCTGAGAATGTCATAATTCTTTTCTGGTTTCCTCTCTGATTGTTGACTTCTTTTGTCTTTGCCTTTTCCAAGTCTTTTGATTTCGGTCTTATATTGTAGTATATTTCATGGTATTCCTTCTAATGATATTCATTCTTATCTTGTTGTTCTTCCATTGGTATAGTTCTTCTTGTAACACATTATCTTCGAAGAGATAATGGATATGTCTGAAGCGATGCAAGCAAGATATGTACAAGAAAAGAAAATAAGAAGAGTGTTGTTACTGCTTTAGTAGAAGAAATATCTTCCATCTACCTTAGTCTTCTTTCTTTCGGTTCTTTTCTTTGTGTGAAGCTTCATGCTTTCTTTCCTTTTCTTTATCTACGGACCTTTGGTTACGGTAGTGACCATACTTTTATTGATTGAAACAACGTATTTCCGAAATATCTTTTCTTTGCTTTGGCTTCCTTCTTGATTCAAAACTTTCTTTTTGTCCTCTGAAGTTCTTGGATCTTCTTTATGCGAGGCTTGATCATGTACTTCTTTTAGGGGTTTCTCTTTTTCATTTATGCTTGATTCTTCTTTAGCAGAACAAGTCCAAATTTCTTCCCTCCGATATGTGGGTTACTCCTTCCTTGTGTTCATGCTTACTGACAAATGCATCCCATGTCTGGGAGATATTGAGTACTATGTTCTGATCCTTTTACAGTGATCTCTTCAATGGCTTGTAGTTGATCTCTTGGTTGGGAATCCTTACAAAGTATGATGTTATCTTGTCATCATCATTTCATCTTCATGTCATGGAGTTCATTCTTCAGACTCATAACTTGTTCGAATTTTTTTTTGACTGAGAAGAGGTTTTTTTTTAGGGCATCGTACATATTCTTGATGAGTCAATATAAGGAGATGTAGGGTATCAAGTGGTCTTTTATGGAATCCACTATGATACTCATGGCGATGATATCAACATCTTTGAACTTCTCATAGCTGCAACATTATCACCGGTTCCTTCTCTTCTCCTTCTTTAAACTCGGCTTCCACGATCTTTCCTTTCACAATATCCAACACTTTATTCTTAGAAGGATGAGGTAAATCCTTGTCTTCTACATACTTTG
This sequence comes from Picea sitchensis, assembly GCA_010110895.2. Classification (NCBI taxonomy): domain Eukaryota; kingdom Viridiplantae; phylum Streptophyta; class Pinopsida; order Pinales; family Pinaceae; genus Picea; species Picea sitchensis. Next base: position 232,732 of record SNQJ01S0041480.1, read on the forward strand.
AAGTAAGAGGATCCATCTAACTTGTTCTCGAGACTTCATAGAATTCATCAAGCATGACTTGGTCAAACCGTGGAATTTGACCAAAAATCTAAACTTCACATCTTGGCCTTACGAGAGTACCGGGGAGATGTGATGGGCTAGGGTGCATTGATCTATCGAGGAGATTAGGTCAATCTCATCACTTAAGGTGCCTCAACAAGGGTTTAGGGTTTCACATAGCTGCTTCTATTGGTAACCCATTGTAGTGCTTTTGGGTTTACTACAGCTAGTAACCCTAGTGACAGTTCATCAATGAGCTCAATGTCTAGCATTTATGTTTCCTTCCAGTGTTTAGAAATTTGAAGGGAGTGTGGGCCCATAACTTGTTAGAATAGAATGGATGTTCTTGTTTTACACCATTGGCTTGATACCCTCGTCACCCCAACCACAGGCGAAGACACCCTCGAACACCTTAACCTTGACACGAGAATTCCTTTGGGAAGCAAACCCTAGGCTAGATAGCCAAACAAAGAGTAATGCATCGTATCCAAGGATAGCACATCACAAAGGCTGATCGGATGTTCCAAACCCTATCCAAGAGATGTCCAAGTAATCTGCCATTTATTAGTGCACACCAAGCTGGGAAAATTAGCCACAATGATATGACAAATGAGGCGGTGCGTGTATTTATAAGTAATCCTTGAGTTCTTGGGGCCGACTTCTCTTTAAGGGTATGTAATGCATTCCGGTATACTATTGTGATATGGTCAAATTCTTCTCTCTTGGGATAATAGTCTAATATAAGTGTCTTCTAGCAGGCCGACCATACTTCCTAGGGTTATTAGCCAACTCATTAGGGTTTCTCTTGCTTCGAAGTCTTCTATTTTACGTCGAGGTTCACATATGGGGGTAAATACCTCCATGACTACCATAATATTAATAGTAATTACAGGTGTTGGCGGTAGATGGTAGAAACTACTTTATTACTGATCATTAATGAAAATCATTAACAAGTCTGAAATCACTATTTAGTATGGTAACAAAATTTCATTTAATCAACAAATGTGAATGAATGAGTTGGTCGAACACTCGATAGAATCTTTCAATCATGGATCAATGATGTAAACCAACTGTTAGAAGCGAGGAGGCATGCCATTAAGGCATGCATGTCCCAAGGTACTAAATGATTTCTAAGTCTTGTTCGCAAATAATGTGTTGAAGTGAACCAGGAAAAAACTCGTCGAAGGGAGGGCATTAATGTATCCTCCATCAATGACATAAGAATATATAATAGATTTGAAGTAGATCAAGTATAAGTGATTTGTGAAATTGACTCGGGGAGAGCCGACATGGTAAACAATTTACATAGCTATAGGATAGGTGACTTGATAGAAGGATAATTTAGGTTGGACTTCTCTTGAACATATGAGCGACATAGAAAATTGTCTTGGAATCATTGACTCAAAGGAGGAACCAAAATATGAATTTGTGTATGGTCAAACGAGAGAAAAATGGATTTCCCAAGCCAGATACAGTGATGAAGGGGGATGCCATGTTCAAGAGTGACATTACAGACACACATTTCTTGTTCACACTGCATTTTCTTTGTTTTTACGCAAGCTTAGGGAGGATAACATATGCTTGTGATATAATCTCATCCTTCAGACGAATCCCTCGGAGTATTTTTAAGGAACCCTAATAAGGAGTGGTTTGATCCCATACCGGTCTTGATGTTTGTTTAATGAGTCCAAATAAAAGAGCTTTCAAGGACATTGAGGTAGAAAAACGCAAAGAGACTTAGCAGGTCAATTTTGTAAGTTGAGTCTGATGAGGCGAAAAGAGATAAACTATGCTCGAACAGCATTTCTTCAAATACTTTCTGAGCTTAAAAAGAACAAGATAAACTCGACTATCTTTTTGTGTTTATGGAGTTGGAAGAGATTAAAGGATACTCCACCAAGTTTCATTTTTTGAATTCTGTCACGAGTTCTAAAAAACAACAAAAGATTACTTGTTTACAATCTCATGGTTTCATGAGCATGAGAAAGAATTAATATTGTTCTCGGAGTTTTTCTTGAAACACCCCGAAAGCATTTGTACATAAGAAAAAACACACAAAAACAATAAAATAACGGACCCCCCTAGTTGAACGTCTCATCCTTAGAAGTTTTAATCTATAAAAGAAACACTTTGCAAAGTTGTTATAATTTAGGGAATGGGTAAAATATAAAAAACAAATTTGGGTTTTAGAAATTAAATGGTGGCACAACAAATAGGCCAAATGACCTTTTACCATTTAATTTTGCAATTTCACCCAAATGGTGCCCAAAAGCCTGTTTTTCTCCCAAATTTCAACTGTCAATTATGAAGCGCCTGGTGGATCATTTCACAAACCGTCTCCATAAAAGATCATTTACTTCCTCTTACCTTAACATGGTTTAAAATTTTGTTTTTATTGGTTCATTATTGAGTTTGGGTCGATTTTTTTGGGGGTACCTATGCTTTCAAATTGGTGTAGGCCCATAGTATTGTGAACTGCGATGATATGGAATCAACGCAGGGGGCTCAAAGGTATGGTACAACGACATCTCTCTGTATGAAAGAGATACTGACCTACTGCTGAATTTTTGAAAAAGATAGAATGGCTGACTTGAGGGTAGTTTTTTCTAGTCCTAATTTTGTTTTGATATTACTTGGCAAGTTTTCCTTGGTCAAAATGCTTGAGTGGAGAGAACAGGAGCATGAGGAAGAAGACTATTTTTCCAGGAATGAACATGGCATAGTTATGGTTCTTAGGCAATGTGGATTACTCAAGTTATTCAAAATTCAAGGAATGAGAGGATCCCAAGTGGTTGCTAGAGTATCTGTTTCACATGTGGGATGTGAATGAACAAGCCTTTTGCATGGGTATGCATACACTCACATTGGATATAGAAAGGATATTTACTTTCTGACATAGTTATCTCTTTGAGGCTCTCGGGTATCACTCTTGGAAAGTAGGGGTGGGGGAGAACCCATAGATTACTATGTTTCACACCATTGCGTGCCAGGTACAGAAAAACATAATGTCAATTTGTGGTGAGATGTTTGAGATTTTCATTGTAGAGACCATCTACATGCAGTACTCAGATGGAAGAATACAGCTTCCATAGCTTCAGAAGCCATTTTGTGCATCATAAGAGTGCCTGGACCCATGGTCTTCAAGTGATGGTGCAAGTGTCCGGTATGAAAAATCCAGGTGAGCCCAAGTCTCATGAAATGGTCGGTTGAAAAAATTCGGTTATAGTTCCATTTTGGTGTCCTTCTTCTTGGAAGGGTCCCCAATCCCTATGTCAACGGTGGAATGGGGTATACCCCACTTCATATCTCAGATGATTAGGTGGTGGATTTGTGGTTGTCAGGTGGTACTATCTTCCATTAGTTGTTTCTTCCAATGGATGAGTAGACTATGTTTGAGAGAACTATGTGTATCAGGGATGAATTTCCACGGGGATTCAAACTTATCTCTTCCTGAGGATCCTTGTGACATCCCCAAAAATAAAAGTGTTTTTAAATTTAAATTTGTTGGGAAATTATTTGTTTAGTAGGAACGAATTTAGAATTTTGACACCATTTATGGCTTCAAATGAATTTATGATATGAGTTTATTTGGATGAAATTACAGTTTGACCAACTAAATGTTGTGTGTGTATGTAAACCTGTGATTTGTTGGAGGACAAATGGAACAGTCGTGTTAAAATCAGCTGACCGTGAGTCCATGAGTGGGGAACATGTTGGAACTAGGCTGAATTTGACAAGTGGAAAATGGATGTTTGTCCATTAAAATTACAATGTCGAGGGAGTTTAGAAAGTTCTTGAAAAATTCCCAAGGAGGAAAGAACAGACATTTTTGTGTCACATATGCTATATATGTGAGGAGGCGGGACACTGCTAAGTATGATGGGAAAAGAGATGATTGATTTTTTGTTGTTATCAACACTCTTGGTGAAATTAATGAGGCAAGAGGAATCAAAGGGTGGAAAATTATTGAGGGAGAGGTTTTTCAGTTCACCCTCATAGATTCATGGTCAGCTGGGGTGGTGGGGCTTAGAGTGATTTGGTTGCCCTATTCTGGTTAGGAGGAGGAGTGTGGTTGTTCCCTTTGTATTCTTATTATTTGGTTGAGATATGGCCTCTTTCCTTCTCTGTGTGAATGATATTGTATCTGCTTTAATGTATTTATTAAATCTAAATTGAATTATTTCCCTTTTCTGTTGAATATTTTGATCATAGTTGTAGTGCGACTATTAAATTTGGCATGGGTACAATAATCTTGGGAGAAATCTGTCTAATTGAGTGATATATGATTCTGATAGCATACCTTACAGTCCCTATAAGGATGATACTTCTGTGGTTGAGTTAAAGTTTGAATGAATACTATAATTGTTTTTATGTTAGAACAAATCCAGGAAAGTACATGGTTAATACTCAGTAGTTGTGGGAAGTTTCCTTTCCATTTTATCGAAGTTTCTAGTATAGTACTATCTGAATGTAAATAGAGTTGGATTTAATGGTTACATAGAGGGTTGTTATATTTTTGGAAGTCTTTATAATTTTGTAACTGCTTCTTTGTAGAGAGTATACAGGGCCAGTTTGAGAGCTTTTAATTATATATATATATATATATATATATATATATATATATATATATATATATATATATATATATATATATATATATATATATATATATATATATACCAACTGATACTAAAACTGTATGAATTAGAAAATGGCATCATGCATTTATCAAGTCTCGGTATACACATCTTGAAATTGAAAGTGAAAACTATTACTAGTAAGATAGAATTACCCTACAAAGTAAAAATGTCAAGAGGATAGACACAAACATTTGTGTGTAATCTTGTATATATAGATGTATATATATGTAAAAAAAAGCAATCATGGGGTCACATCTTAAGCCTTTCATGTGAGATAAATACTCGGTCCTAGAATTTTCTAGCAACAAGAAAAATAGGAATATGTCAAAGTAAACAAGACGCTAGAGTCTCATCGAGGTAACACGAAATGTCTAAGTAAAAGAAGGAAAATATTTTAAAGAACATAGAACTTTAAATTATAGAAATTCCATCCAAAACATTTTATAATTGTAAAATATCAAGTCTCAGTATACGCATCTTGAAATTGAAAGTGAAAACTATTACCAGTAAGATAGAATTACCCTACAAAGTAAAAATGTCAAGAGGATAGACACAAACATTTGTGTGTAATCTTGTATATATAGATGTATATATATGTAAAAAAAATAAGCAATCATAGGGTCACATCTTAGCGCTCGACGCAGATAAACCTCGATCCTAAAATTTTCTAGCAACAAAGAAAAATAGGAATATGTCAAAGTAAACAAGACGCTAGAGTCTCATCGAGGTAACACGAAATGTCTAAGTAAAAGAAGGAAAATATTTTAAAGAACATAGAACTTTAAATTATAGAAATTCCATCCAAAACATTTTATAATTGTAAAATCCAAATTATACAGAGGTTCAAAACTGAATATTATGGCCTTGATAACCAAAGTGCCAGACTAAGATACAATCCGAACAATGAAAGGATTCGATTAATACAATAGCCATTACATTGTTCAATTAAACAGGAAAGAAATTCTCATAGGAGAATCTTCGGAATTAACATTACTCATGACAGCTGAACCGTAAAATTAAAAATAGAGCGGAGAATTTTTCCCCTCTTTCCAAGCCATTATGGGAAACCAAGTGCCTTTATCGAACGTCTACAATCTAAACTGTGTAGCCATGTTTGCAAGGTCACTTGAGAGGTTAAAAAAAAAGGAACTCGAATACCTTTTATATCGAATACGAAGAGGAAGCTCTGAATTCCTTGCTTGTACAAAAGCCTGGAAGAATTATCAATCACGAGAATCAGTAAGTTATTTACAAGAAACCAGAGAATACCAACAGAGCGATAATTATTATTAACGA
>SNQJ01S0041481.1:0-24835 GCA_010110895.2 Picea sitchensis
TGTGATTGCGGGACGCACCAACTTTTTGTTCCCTGTGAATTGTCTCATGAGTGAAAGAACATATGTGTGATTATATATATATTTTGTCACACTTCGAGCTGAATCAATGATTTCCTTGATCCAATGAAGTTTTCCCATGTCCTCTAGCATCAAATCAATGCAATGGGCGGCACAAGGACTCCAGTACAAGGATGGATACCTTTGCATAAGCATCCTCCCAGCAACAACATAATTAGCAGCATTGTCCGTGATGACCTGGACAACATACTGCGGGCCTATCTCTCATATAAAGCCATCCAACAACTCACATAATAATTGTGCATCTTTTGTATATGCATTTGCATCAACACTTTTGATAAACATTGTCCCCTTGGGACAATTAACCAAGAAGTTTATAATTGATCCGTCCTTCCCATAATTCCACCCATCCGACATCACGGTGCATTCGGTGGTCTTCCATGTTTCCCTGAGCTGAGCTAATCTTTCTGTGCAGTCGGCCTTTTCCCCTTGAAGGAGACGCCCTCTCAAATCGTGATAGGAAGGGCCCCTATACCCTGGGCCAACAATTGCAGGAGTTTCAAACATGGGATGGTAGAAGGGGTTATTGGCAATGTTAAAAGGTATATCACTCCAAAGAAAACATTTGGCCACAAGCTTGTCGACCTCCTCCGTCTTTTTTTATTTAATCAATGACCGATTAGGCCTTCATCTCTTTTTTGTCGATGACGAATAGAAGGTTGCCCCCCAGGAGTTGACCTCATCACAAAGTAAGATGAGGTTGATGCAGAAGTTGAGGGGATTGTAGATGTTGAGGGCCCTGTGGCTGAGGTGTGGGATTGTGGTACTAGTCCCCTCGGGCTTTGACCAATGTGCTCATTGCGATTGGAGCGTGCAAGTTCATTTTCTTGAGAGCCTCGTATCCTCTTATTAGCCATATCAAGCAGAATGATTGGTTTATGTCAGCATAATTTCATGATACTCTTGTTTGGACAAGGATCCACATTAAACCAAGGGATTTTGGCAAGGTGGTATTTCAATGACTAATTCCCTACAAAAAATCCTTTTACATAAAGATTGCATGTCAATACTTGTCTATTGGGAAGTTGCATTGGTTCAGCATACACCCACATTGGATGCAATGCCTTCGGCATTTTCTTTAGATAGAAATATTAAACCTGTAACAAAAGAAAAAGAAAAAAGAAACACGATAATGCAAGGTTAATAATAAGAGATAAATGAATTAGAATGATTGAATCTTCCATTCAAAACAACAGAAGAGGAATTGCAAATAGCCTAACTCTAAAATTTGAAAACAAGTTCAAATCTTCAAGTTCAAACTTCAAACAAATAAAAAGAAAAGCATTTTTATCATGCAAATCTTGATCTCTTATTTGGGCAGCTAATGGAAACAGATCCTTGGCTCCTCATGAATAGATGCTAATGGCTTTCACCTCCACCTCTGGCTCTCCCACACTTCACAAATGAAATAATGACCAAAAAAAAGGCACCTGCGGCCTCTAAAGCCCCTCATAGCACTTTACCATAAAAACCTGTGGTGACATATTGTATCCAGCGACACATTGGCCATCTCGAGGGAGTTATTGAAATAGCAACACTCAAAGAAGTTCGGGAGTAATTTTGAGGGAAAGTTTGACCAAGGGAAAATGTAAACATATAGATATTTAAACGATATAATCCAGCGGTGATGTGAAAGACCAACTGTGAGAGAAAATAAATGGAATATAAATTCTTGAAAATAAATTGTTGAAATAAAAATTGCAAGTGTTTTAAGTTGCTTTTAGTTAATTTTAAGTTTACTTTTAACTTAGTGGTTTAGATGTGAGGAGTTGCAAGTCTAATCTATGTGACTACCCCAAGTCTTTATCCCTAAGCCAAGAGAAAATGTTGGGTGCTCAACAAGAACAAGGTTCTTCCATAGCTCCACATGTCAAATCCAAAGTGCTTGTGTGCTCAACAAGGAGGACACTTGAATAACGTGAAACCTCGGCTTCAACCCCTTCTAGTCTCCACAAGTACCCTTATTTATTAATGAAACAATAATGGACAATAAGTGTTGTTATACATGCGGTTGTAGCTAGGTCAAAGGCTAGAGGATTGAGGGCAAATTGGTGCGGGAACCTTCACCAATGTCACTTCAATGGGGGAGGTTCTTTCTGTTGAGGAGGTTAACCCAGGGGAGACATCACCGACAACCTGGGGTTTTGAAAGTTAAAATTATAAATTCAAAGGAAAAAGTTCCTCCCTCCACGAGGTTACCACCAAGGTCGGAGAAATCGGTAATGGTATTAATAAATGAAGTGTATGCCAAATGAAAAACACTTGAACAGAGACAACTTAACAATACAATGTATGTCGAGGCTATAGCTTCGGTGGTTGAGTACTTGGTGACTATCGACAATAATATATAACAATGAAACATGAGATATTAGGATCAATGTTTTGTGTATAGCAATGTAGAAGTATCAATTCATCAGTAACTATTGAGATGATGCAACAAACAATATATCAATCAATCATTTACTCAATAAATACCTTTAACCATCTAGTGCTCATTATCAATGTTTCCTGCGTCAAGATGGAATAACCAACCATGGCGGCGTCTCGGCCTAGTTAGAGGTTAAGCAGTTAGTTAGGGTTTTCAGGTCCCGAGGAGTTTTGAGAGTTGTTTTGGATACTAGGACTTCAACGTTGTGTGTGTCTAAGATCAGTGCCTAAGAGGTATATGGAATCATTCAAGGAGAGGACTCAAAGTTGAAGGAGCAATAGGCTAAAGACAAAAGGGAAGGGTTCTAAAGTGTTGCAATGCGTGAGAACCCTAGAATGAAAACCCTAGGGGAAAGAGGCTCACTCGATTGTTGCTTAAGCAGTGCTTGTGCTCTTTCACTCCTTCTTTGTAGGTCAAGCTTTTAGCAAGCGGCTAGCAAGGAAAGATTGAAAACAAGGGATTTAATGAGGAGAGTGTTTGCAAATTAAACCATCAAATCAGGTATAGTTTTGGAAAATAAGCTTTACAGCTAGTCTTGTGAACACACAATGTTCCAGTGTTTAGACCTAGACTTTGATGACAAGTGAGGGCTGTTAACAAGGAATGGTATCAGGCAAATGTGTGAAGCCAGCCCAATGGTTGTAACAAACTTTTGCTTCTGGCTGACAAGTTCTAGCCTCTGAAATTAGCAAGTAAGCCACCCAAACAATGGCTCTTGGCGGTAGATCAAATATCCGCGACTCACCAAGTAAATTTCCAGCCCGGTAGAAAAGTTGAAAGAGTAGAGTGGGGATTGACTACTTGACTATTGGTACGTGGCTTAATGTTATTCTGTGACTCAATCCTTGGCAAAATCAAAGATGCCCCTGGTACAAGATAACAAAGCATGTAAAATTTAGATCCAACTTTAACAATTCAATATCTCAAAATTCACGTTTACCAATGCAACAAAATTTAATCTCAAATGAAAATTAGTGCCTTATCTATTGGGTTATGGAGTTCCTTTCATAGTCACAACCAAGTTAACCTAGGCTCTATTATAGTTGTAACCCTTTACTCCCTAGATAAACCCTAGAAAGGTTTTGCTATAAGGGTGTAAACCTTCTTACTCGTTGTAGCAACCCTTAAGCCTTTTCAATAACAATAGCAGAGAACCCTTGATGGAGGGTATATGCCACTATACTCCTCCAAGGGTTTGATATAACCTTGAAATTATAAAGAAAGACACAAAATTGCAAAAATTGCTGAAATCCAAGAGATAGCATACAAAACCCTTACTTTATCAGAGAATTCCACCAAATTGCCAAGAACAAGCATCCAAGAGAAGTCGGCAGCCTTTAATCCACCAATAGACAAGTCTGACTAAGACAAAGAAATAAGCGAATTCCCCAGTAGAATTTCAGTCCAAAGGGTATCATAAGTGTCTCCAGTGATGAGTTATGAAAATGAAAAGAGATGGTCCTCTATTTATATGAGACCCTCTAAACCAATTTGTCCACATAAAATTGTCAACAACAAATTAAGAGAGGGTCGACCCCCTTTATTTTCTCTTACAGCTTGCAAATAATAAAAATACATAAAGTAAAAACCCTTTTAGGGGTGATGTCATTCCCTAAAAGGTGATGCTGAAAATACCCACAAAGTGAGGGCGTTGAGCCTCAAAGATCTTTGAGATCGTTGGGCCTCCAAAGGCCATGTGTCAAGCTCTCATGTGATAGGGTGTCATGCCATGCATCTCCTTCAAACCACATCACATCACCATCAACCATGAGAGACCCCATCAAAACCCTAGCCCTAAAGTGGCGTTTAGGTCATAAAGTGTGATGTTCTAGGCCTCTAAAGGCCAATGTCCAGGTGAAAAGGTCTATGATGTCATCCTTGAATGCTATCAAAGTGCCTCCAAAGGCAATGTCCTCTATCCTTTGCACACAAGGCTCTGGATGCTTTTTCCATCCTGTAGAGTATAGCATCCATCCTAGGGGTTCTCAACCCCCAATGTAGATCAAAATGGAATAATTCCTCTATGGATAACTTTCACCTGGCAAGGTCCTGAAAAGACAAACAAACACGCCCTCCAAAGATCTCAATTCAAAAATATCATGAAAAGTGTAAAACAAATCTAATAAAAAAGGCACCTAAACATGTGCATCAAATGCCCCTTTTCAAGCTAAACAAATGCTCAAAGACCTTAAAATTTGCCAAATTTAAGAATGGGAGAGTTGTCATGATTGCCCTGTGGGTAGGCCAATCCCATGTCAAGGATTGTCTCGAGGAGACCCTCTCTAAGTCATCTTGTGAATATGAGGTGAATGGGGATGTGACTTTTGGGCATGGGGTTCTTGACATATCAAGAACATATTGGTCTCATATATGGGAATTGCCTTTGTGGAGGTGTGTTTTCGTTTGAAATGCAGCAACATTTTTCTAGGCCCTTTTTATTTTGCCATTAATTTAGTATGGTTTGAACATTGAGTGCTATGTGAAATGGAAAATAAAGAGCGTATCACAATGCCACTTGGAAGTTAGGAACACCTTGAGTGTCATGCCTTAGCGAAAATTAAAGACACCGCAAATGCATTCCCCAACAAGCAAGACTTAATTATTTGTTTTCTTTTTAAAAAGTCTTGTTATGCCCATTTTATTGGATAACTAAAGAGATCATGTCTCAAAGCCCTCGGGGTTGCAGATATGGAGTGTCGAGGAACTACATGATCCCAATACCCTTTGCACAAATGGAGAACCCACTCACCACACCACAAATTGTCTATTGTGAATTTTGTGAGATGGCATCCTACACACAGGCTGGCCAGGAAGGGGCAATGGACCTTTGCTCCATGAAGTACAAGTAAGTATTATGGTGATCATCATTTCAATATTCAAGCCATTGATTATGTTGTATCTTAGATTGCTCTAGATTTCATGATATATGCTTGGACATTATGCACCTTTTAGCTACTTCACCTTGATGCTTGACCTTTGTGCCCTAGTAATTAGTTTTCCTTGGGGATGGGTTTGCTACTAGGAACTCCTTTAAAGAACCATCATATCATTCAGACCATGCCCCACCACTTTCCATCATTATTTCCCTTTGTTTCCTTATCTCTTGGGGTTTTAGGGTGTATTGACCCAGAAGGTTCTCCCTCATTCTATGGGAAGAAGGGGTTGAGCGGAGGAAGTTGATGTTGGGTAAAAGATAAAGCCTATATATAAACCTTCTAGATGTTTTTTCCCAGGGATCACCCAAGAGAGCATTGAAATGCTTATCTTTGAGTAAAAGGGATCCACAATATAATAAAGAATGCTTAAAAGGCTAGTTGAAGGATAGGAGGTCTCATCATGATCCAACCTATTAGGTCCATGGCATGTAGCAGTATGACACTGTTATTCATTTGGTCACCATGCCATGGTTGTGGCTCTTGGTGGAATAGCTAATATAAATGGGGTCTCATCACGATCTGACCTTCTCATTTCCACTAGGTGTTTGTGGAGTGAACATTACCATCATCTGGTCATACGCCGGAGTGGCAGCCTTCAACCTCTCCTTATGCTATAAAGAAAGAAAGATAAAAGGCAATTGATAGGCCTGGAAAAAGCACATTGCGAGAACCGAGGTACCACACACCCTCTACAAAGGCACCCATGAATGAGATACGTGGCTTAGAGAGGGATCTCTTAAAAACTCTCCTTGACCTAGGGCAAGATCTGCCCAATAGAACACCTCGTCAACACTCCCATAATCAATCTTGACAATTCGCATAGTGTCTTTGAGCATGGGGTGTTTGATATAGTGATCTTTGATGCACATGCTTGATGGCTTATTTATTGATTGGATTCCTTATCGTGATGTTATGACTTGAGATCCTTGGAGGCCATGCTCATTTGTCGCTGCAGGACATGTTATCCCTATTTTGTGGATAACTAAGGAGGTTATGTCTCGAGGTCCTCAGGTTATAGATATGGAGTACTGAGATACTACATGAACAAAATTACCCTTTTTCATAGTTGGAAAACCCACTCACCACCACCGAGATGGTCCTGAATGGCATCCACCACGCAATTTGGGTTACGGAAACAGGGCCTTGTTCCATGAAGTGCAGTGGTATTATGGTGAGCATCATTTCAATGTTTAAGCCAATTGAGTATGTTGTATCTTAGGGTGCTCTAGATTTCATGATATATGCTTGGGCCTTATGCCTTGCTTTTATACTGCTTCACCTTAGTGGTTGACGTTGTGCCCTAGTAATTGGCTTTCCTTGGAATTTCTGGGTTTGCTATTAGGAACTACCTTAATGAGCCATAAATCAACGATTGACCATACTGCAATTCCATCATTATTACCCTTCATTTTCTAATCTCTTGGGATTTTAGGGTGTATTGGCCAAAGGGTTTGTTCCTCATTCTATGGGAAGAAGGGGTTGAAGGCCAGGAAGGGGTTGATGTTGGAGTAAAGATAAGCGTATAAACCTTCCAGATGCTTCATCCAGGGATCGCAAAGAAAGCAGTGAAATGCGTATCTTTGAGTAAAGGGGACCCACAATATAAACAAAGAATGCTTAAAGGTTAGTTGAAGGATGGGAGGTCACCAGATCACGAGGTGATATCACGTCCATGAATATCTAGTGGTGCTTGAGCTGTTGTCATCATCTGGTCGCAAACCGGGGCAATGACTCTGTTACATGGTTGAGAGAAAGGATCTCGCGAACTGACCTTCTGTTTCATTAGGTGTTTGTGGGTGACATTGCCATCACTGGTCACCACCTTGAGGGGCATAATGACCTTCAACCTCTCGCTTATGCTATTTTGAAGAAAATAAAGAAAGATAAAAGGCAATTGATGGGCTTGGAAAAAGTGCATTCTTGGGACAAAGGTACACCACACCCTCTACAAAAGCACCCATGAATGAGACACTACAACCCTTATATCTCATGAACCCCATACCCAATGAGTCTTGACTAACCACTTCATCCCACTTTACATGGCTTAGAGGGATCTTTTTGGAAACTCTCCTCCTTGACCTAGGGTGAATCTACCCAATCGACACCTAGTCAACCCTCCCATATTTGAGCTTGACAAGTCGAATAATGTCCTTGAGAAATTAAATTGTTTGATATAGTGATGTTTGATGCATGCTTAGATGGATTATTTATTGATTAGATCCACTTATCCTTGTTATAGCGGATCCTTGGAGGCGTGCTCATTTGTCTTTTGTGGGACCTAGTTGGTGGATAGTTTTGGAAGAACAAGCCTAGCTTGGAATTACATGGAACTAAGCCATAGGTTGATGATAGAGGCCCACATCTTTGGATGAGAAATCAAGCTTGGAGGCCTTAAAGATGATTTAGTGTATAACCTAGCCCCAAATGCCAAGCGTTTGCCTGAGGAGAGCATTCTTCCTAAGTATGGCGATCACCTAGGGGGTTTAGGGTTTGGTGGTGTAGTTGATGCATTGGCACTTGGACGTTTGAGGAGAATTGGGCTTTCAACATGAAGGAAGTAACTTGGATGCTGACATATGGCTTTGGAAAGCCTAACCATACTCCTCCTACATAGCGACTTACAATTTGATCATAAGCATGTCTCACGCTTTCATCCTTATTGTCGATTAATACTGTTTTGGTACATCCATTACGTGGGAAAATCCCGAACCAAACCATAAGTTGGAAGTCTAAAAGATTAATCTTTGTAGCCCTAGCCTCAAACATAAACCAACTCGAAAGGACTCTTCCATTGTTGATGCCTTTTCTTAGTTATGTCTATCAACCCCTTAATGCATATTTGATCTTTATCCCAAGACCTCTTGTTTTCCCAGAACAAATTTCTTAGTACATGGTCATTAAGTTTTTATTACTTGATTGACTTGACCATTTCCTTGGGGATGGTGTCCGTGCATGAGATGAATAATGCCATGTTATGAAAGAAGACATTTTTGATGAACAAAAAGCTTTAGCATTGTTTGTTACTATCTTTGAAGGCACACCAAATCTACTTACTATCCTATCTTCAAAGAAGTCCATGACAACCTTTTCAATTGTTGATTTAGTGGGGCTTCAACCATTTGATGAATCATGGTGTTATGACCCATGAATAACCATTACTTGAATTATCTTCGAACTTTCCTATAGGTCAAACCCCAATGTTCAAAGGTCTTCAACCACTAAGTTTGTAAGGGAAGTGACTAACTTTTGCGCTTTCTGTGTGTGAAAATAGGGCTCACATTTTCTTACAAGCCGATGCATCCATGAAATATTGTAGACCAATAATATCTGCTCTAAGGTTTTGTGTAGTAGTTTTAGGCAAAATGACCTCCTATTATGTAATTCATCCACTAGTTTCTCAGATTCAACTTCATCTACATCTAAGGATAATTCCATCAGGGTTTCTCCATCCTAACCCATCTCTAGTGGACATACTTAGAAGATTTTAACCTCAGCCGCTTTTTCTTATGACCTACTAGATGACTTGAACATGTGAGATTCTTAAGATAGAAAACAATATCTACATACCACTCAACTTTTTCAAGCCTTAATAAGTTTGGGGAAAACTCTGGATTATCATTTGGCGATCATACCCAAAGACCCTTTCCATTTCCTTCGGTCAACATCTTAGCTAAACCTTGCGTCTTTGACCAATTTGGTGGGTTTGATTTCCAAATCATACTCTTAGTTTTAGAAATCCATCTACCTTGTCAGCCCTAATCCCTCTAGCGGACAATACTGTCTTTAAAAAGTGTTGAATTAGGAACATACCCAATTACTTTGGAGTATACATTGAAGACTCTTGAATTAGGCACATACCCGTTTACTTTGGAATATCCAATGAAGACTCTAAAATGTTTAAGTAACTTCACCAAGGCATCTGCTTGTTTTTCAAACATGGGATATTTTAATTATGCATTTTGCAAGGCCCTACCCATATAAGCAATGGGTTGATCATGGCCTTGATCATCTTTCTGAAGTAATACACCAACAATAGTATCTTCATAAGCAAAAGAGAAAATCTGGAAGTCCTTAGAATAATCTGGACTAATGAGGACAGGGGCTTCAGATATGGCAGTCTTGATTTCCTGAAATGCTTTCTTACTTTCATCATTCCATTCAAATTTAACATCCTTCTTAAGCAATTTATAGATAGGTTTGACTATTTATGCATAATTTAGAATGAACCTATGGACAAAATTAGTTTGGCCTAAGAAGGATTGGAGAGCTTTCTTAGAAATAGGCAAAGGTACTTTTTCAATTGCTTCTACTCTCTCTGGGTCTAACTTGACTCCATCTTTTGAAATTATGTGGCCCAAGAGTTTCCCTTCTATTACCCCAAAAACTGACTTAGCAGCATTCAAAGAAATTCCAAACTTTCTACACCTTTCAAAAACCTGTTTTAGATGACCAACATGACTCTTCCCATCCTTAGAAAACACTGTGAAATCATCCTGATAAATTTCAATAATTTTTCCAATTAACCCCCTAAAGGCATAATCCATAGCTCTTTGAAAAGTAGCTCCAACATTAGACAAGACAAAAGGCATTCTTATATATTCAAATGTACCCCATGGAGTAGTGAAAGTAGTCTTATGCATATCTTCTTCTTTGACCCTAATTTGATTATATCCTGAAAACCCATCAAGCATTGAAATCATTCCCGATCTTGTCACCCTTTGTAGCAATGTTTCCATTTTGGGAAGAGAATAATTGTCCTTTGTGCATGCAATATTTAAGTTTCTAAAATCTATACATAGCCTGATTTTACTATTCTTCTTCCTAGCAACAACCAAGTTTGAACACCATGAAGAATGTCTAGTTTGGGCTATAATTCTTGTTGCTAACATTTTCTATAACTCCTGTTAAACCAAAGAAGCTAACTTGGGGTTAATCTGTCTCAACTTCTGTCTAAAGGGCTTAGTATCTTCCTTCAAAGAAATCACATCTTCCCTATAGACCTTGAGCTCATCATAAGTGAAAGCCAAAACATCCCTATATTCCTTTAATAACTTGATAATTTCTTTTCTTTCTTCTATAGGAGTGTTTTTACCTACTTTCACCATCCTAGGATCTTTATCATTTCCTATGATGACCTCCAAGTGATCACATGGCTTTGTATCTAATTCTTTCGTATGCTTGTGGCCATCTTGTCTATCAAACAATCTTTCTTGTGCAATAAGGTGCCTAGCGACTGGATTAACCTTATTGTCATTTTTTGTGTAATTACAACCCTCCTCTTTCTCATTGACATGAAACTCAGAAAACTCTTGTATTTGAGTCAAGAATCTAGTAACATGTTTATCATCATAAAAAAATTGCCAAAGATCCATATTATCTGGAACTGAGGGCCTAAAAATAACTTCCACTGAAATATCCTCTTTAATTAAATCATGGGGAAGTTGAAGAGTGGAAGCAACTACAGCTAGCTCATCTTCCTTAGAATTTTGTTCTCTAGGAATTGCAATAAGATTCAAAGCATCACGGTCTACAATGGAGTCCCATATTGCATTCTTATACCTTTTCAATCTTTCAAACTTGCAAAACTTACTCTTAAGTTGTTGAATGGCTAAATCTGAGTCTCCCTTAATATTCAAATATTTGACACCCGTGTCTTTGCAAATCTCTAAACCAAGCAACACAGCCTCATATTCAGCAATATTATTAGTAGCATCAAACTCCAATATAAGCAAACTTAAATTCTTGACCATTTGGAGATTGAATGACTATTCCAGCACCTTTTCCAGCTCTAGAAAAAGCAGCATCAAAATGCATATACCAAATCTTACCAACTCTATCCTCTTTAATTTCTTCTTCTATAGGTACTATAGAGTTAGATAAGATAGCATAATTACCAAGATTATCCTCTCTATACTTTAGCTCATTCCTAGGATTTCTTGGGTCTTCAACATGATACTTCATTTCCAATTCTCTATTTAGCTTAAAGGTGTTTCCATCTGGAGTAGGGATGGTAGCATAGGTTAAATCCATTTGTAAATTAGCCCCCAAATCTGCAGCTATCTTCCTTGAAAGCAACATTCCCAAGCATCAGGTACATCAATTACAACTATGTCCATTTCAATCATGATGTCTAGGAAAACAGCCAAGTGCACTTGCAAATTCTTAATTAATCCATGTACTTTAATCATTTCACTGCCCATGGCACAAATGTTATAGTAAGGTATAGATATCCTTAAATTTAATTGCTCCATTACCTTCTTAGTCATAACATTTGAACTAGCCCCTGAGTCAAGCATGCAATTATGAAGGACTCGATTGTTCACAAGTAGAGAAAGGAAAAAAGGTTGATTCTTTTCATTCCCCCTATCCCAATTCTGCAAAATTACTGGTGCATCTTGGTAAGCTATTGTTGGTTGTCTATCAACAATATTTTGAAGAGCATCTTCTATGGCTTTAAGCAACCTTTCCCTTTGAGAAGGAATCTTCATGATTTCTAACACAGGAACCAACATTTTCACATTACTTAGCCATCCTCCTCAATCAATATTTAAATCTGAATTTGCATGCACATTTGATTTAGGAGGGGTTTGAGCTACCTTGGAAATGTTTGCTTGATTCCTATCTTGACTTTTGTTTCCATTCCTTTGGTAGGTAATGCCTCTATACTTAGCCATTTCTGAAACTTGGTGGGGAGTGGGCTTAGGCCCAAATTTTTCAATTGCCTTATCAACAACATTATTCATGCAACTTGCACTACTACCTTGTTCAGCAAAATCCATCCAATCATGCATTCCAACATTATACTTCCTACCACACATATTAAGTTGTTCATTTCCTGAGTTAGAATAATCCCCTTCATCACAACCTTCAAGAAAAACTAGACAAGTCATCTCTTCATGAAATTCACCACAAAGCCTATAATAAGGTATGGCTTGATGATCAACCAAGTTGGTGGACTCAAAAGGATTAGGTGGCCTTTGATCATGAGGAGGGGGTCTCTTTGGCCACTTGTCATTTGGCTTATGATGAGATCTATTAGCTTGTGCCCTCTCCATAGTGATCAATCTATTCTGTAAAGCATTAATTTGATTAGCATGGTTAATTTCCATTTGTTTGATTAATTGAGTCAACTCCTTAATACCATCATTAGAAGACTCTTGACCCTCTACTTTCTTCTTCCTTTCCTCAACATTCTTGGAAGAATAACCTCTAGAAAAACCAGGAATATTAGATTTCCTAGCATCTTGCATGTTTTTATCAAGCCTCACCGCAAAAGCTTGTGCATCTTTAATATTTTGAGGATCCTTATCCCTTAGTTGATATCTCATTTCTCCCTCAAAGGCTTCCATATAATAAATCAAAATCGATGTATCCGAAGGCTTTAATTGTTGTAGGGAGACTTTTTACCAAGTCCTTAAATTTCTTGTTAAATTCATCCATGGTTTCATTTTCCTTTTTTTGACTTGAGCTAAGGGCAGCTAGTAAAAATTCGTTTTCCTTTTGATCACCCCACCTTTCTCTAAAAGCATGGACTATTTTGGCTAGGGTGTTAAACTTGTTGGGATCTTGTTCTAACAACCATTCTGCAGCATCCCCCTCTAGAGAATATACAAGCAAAGTCATCTTAACATCCTCTTCATCATGACCACGACACCATTTGAAGATACACAAGTCAAAACTCAAAATGTGAGCATGGGCACTAACAGCATTGTTTCCCTGAAAACAAGGCAACTTCTCAATAACTTTGTCAGGAATTGTGTGAGGAGCACCTTGAATTGTTGCGAAATTCAAAGGCCTTAGAAAAGTACTCATGATTGAATTACAATTAGTGTTGTAGTAGTAACAGTTGTGGGATTATTATTTGGAAACAAGTGATGTATATCTGAGATTGCTTCTTCTCCAAGACTCAAGTAGCCCTCACAATTTGGTTGTTGAAATTAGAGGTCCCTATGGTGCCAACTAGGTACGTGCTTGACCTTAGTGGCTCTAAGTTTCAGCTGTTTGTCTGTCTTCACTTTTGCTGTTTTGGGACAGCAAGCGGTCATGTACTACGCTCAATGGTTTATGGGTTAAGTGCTCTTTTAAAGGTGCCCTTGCAAGTGTTTCTTGTCACAATATTAGCACAAGCAATATAACTTAAAACATAACACTACCTCTAGACCTTGAAACTCTAAAATGTTGTTTTACACTTCTACACATGCATAAAATTTGACACGGGTATTTTTGGTCAAGATGACCATGGATAAAACCCAGGGAAAACCAGGTTTAGGATATATGTCTATATAATGTGATTAAAGCAAAGAGATACAACAAGTAATCAAATACAATGGAACACAGCCTTACTGTAAGCTCCTCCACAAGCCTTCTTTGCGGGGAACAGAGAAAGAGATGTGCCCAAAGCGTAGTGCATCCCTCTTCCTTTATTTGCCCTCTGTGGCCCCAGGCAGAGCCCAAGCTCATCTGGCGCCCAATGGCCAGAAACCCTCCCACTGAGATGTCACTCTCTGTCTTTTGCCTCTCAGCCTCCCGGGAGCTCAAAACCTCAAAGGCGGTTGCTACCCGGTGGCTGCCAGGTCATCTCAACCCATGCCCCCCACTCTTAGCAAATCGTCCTGAGAAAATAAGCAGACACAGGCGGGGAGTCTCTCTCCGCAGAAACTAGCTCTCATGCTCTCCTCTCCCAATACATCAGACCTTACTCAGATCTGAAATGTGCTCCTCTCTGGTGAGGCAAGCTGAAGGGAAATATGGTAAGCCCTCCTCCATGCAAATGCTCTGAGCCGAAGAGAAAGATTGTGGCACCATGGATGAACTCACCATGCATCCACCTAGCTCCCAGCTCCAAGCTCCAAGCTCCAGGCTCCAAGGATTCCTCTCAAACACTCAAGGGTTTTGAAACCCTCATGGGGTCTGAAACCCTCTCCCTCTCAAGATGAATTAGCCCTCCTTCTCTTCCTCACAAGTCTCAGAGTGAAGAATGAGTCTCAAATGCACTTTTCCCTCCTTTTGGTCTCTCATCCCAGCCCTAAAAGATCAAATGGCTAGATCTAATCTAGGCCATGTGTAATCAATGGGTGAGATCAGCTCTCAAATAATCTCACTAAAGAGCCCACTTTCCTTGGTGCTTTATGTCTATTAATTCACCACATTGTGAATTAATTGTCCTTTATGACTTAAGTGACATGTTTCACTTTTGACTTAAGAGCTCCTAAGTCAAGTGAAATTAGAATCATAAAGTAAAGTATGAGGGTAAAGTCTTATGTAGAGACTCATAAGCACATCTTAGGACCACTTTCCAAGATTATCCAAATCTCAACACTCCCACTTACCAAGGAAAGTGCCATTCACCACCAATATCATCCCTACTGATTGGACATGTTTTCCTCCTGGCATATGCTTGGTGATTATGGTTGTACCCTGATCGTTGAGAGTGGACTCTGTCACATATCTTCTCGATCTGTATGATCTATAAATGGCCTTGACTCTCCATCTATCCAAGATCACCTAGATCTATGCATCACACCGAAGATCTCCGGTCTCCCAGAAGGATTTCCTCCTACTCTCGGCCTCTCACCAAGAGTCACTACTCTTGGCATCTCACCAAGAGTCTCCCTCTCTTGGTCTCTCACCAGAGTCATCAACTTGGCCTCTTTCCAAGTAACCTCCACCTAGAGTGGATCGAGGCAGTCTGCCCGTCTCAAGGCTTGAGCCTCACATGGCTTAAGCCTCTGTGGTGCCCTGTTGGTCCTCCTCGTCAATCTTTGATGCTTTGAAGCTGTAGCACCAAATATCTATCTACTCGGCTGCTCCGAATCTTTCTCTATATTGGGTGGATCAGTCACCCACTCTGAAGTTGTCCAAGGACACTGAATCTGATCTCCCTCAGAATCAACTGGCATGCGTCGGAGTTGGTCCTCATCAAATTTGTCTCCCCAACTAGTTTTGGATGGTGTAATGGTAGATAAAGTAGCAATGAATGCACACTCTCACGGCAAACCGATCAATGAACTCCTATCTCCTCGATGTCATTTCTTTGTCCCATCTCTTCTTCTTCTTGGGACCTTGTCACGCATAGTGACCCATCTCCACAAGCAAAGCATCTCAGTATCATGTCTCTCCCTCACATTTGTTGTCACGATCAGCGCTCATCGGCTGCTATCCCTGCAGCTCCTCCTCCCACTCCCTCGTAGGTACGGCCCCCGGTCTTGGGACCTTGCCAACCTCCACGGCCGATCTTCTTCTGCCTTGCCCAAAACAAGATCCTCTCCACCGACCACTCTGCTTCTTTGCCCTACCATTGAAGACTCGGTATGTCGATCTCCTCGGCAGTGTATCCCTATCCCAGTAGTAGTGTTAAATGCTCTCCCCGGCAACGAAATTTTGAATGGAATGGACCCCGGTTTGATAAAGCTACGTAGGGAACTTGCCTCACCCAAAGAGGTTGGGCACAATCACCTCGTAGGCGGCTCCAAGCTCGTCTACCGGATGGGTGAATCTATGGCGAAAAATGAAAGCCCGGCTCATCCTTTCCGGGCATCGAAGATGCTCCCAGGTCCATCATGAAGAACCATCTTAGGTTCTCATTCGAGCTCTCGCCTCTGGTGATCAGCGGCCCACATCGATATGCATGAGCCTTCCCCATCAAACGGGGTATAATGTGATCCCGGACTCCATCGGTCTCACTCTTACCATGCTTGTTGTTCTCTTCACGTATGCCGCAAGGCCCGAGCGGTCGAGGGATAGCGGGCGCAAAGCGCCCGACATATCCCATGGCTTCGAGGTCCTCAGGCGGTATGCGGCCATGAAGACCGGTTTAACTAGCCAGGCAGCATGTCCTCCCATACCTGAGATGCTGACATGTCTGCTAACTGTGCTCACTTTGATGCTCCGAGTGTAAAGGAACGCTGCCTCACTTCTGTCAATACAGGTGTGAAAAGGGGGGCAAGCGAATCCACGACCTCGATCCTAATCTCTAGGTGTGAAAGGAGGTCATCTCTACGGTATCACTCCACGTCGCGGGTGTGAAGAAATTTGTGCACAAGTGTCAGAAATCAGCCCAACAAATCTGCCCACAATGTCCACCAACTCGTAAACTAATTTTGTCCAAATGCCTTACTGGTGCAGCTGGCAATGAAAGGTACCTTAGGATGAAGTTTACCTTGTTTTGGATTGTAAACTTGCTGTCCAAAAAAGCTAACAAATCTGATATAAAAAATTCTCCAAATTGCCCAAAAAGTGCTCCGAAATCAGCAAGTCTAAGCCTTTTTGGCTCGATACCATGTTGAAATTAGCGAGGTCCTATGGTGCCAACTAGGTCTGTCGCGGGCGCGGTATGGCTCTAAAGTTTCAAGCTCTTCTTTTGCTGTTTTAGGACAGCAAAGTATCATGTACTTTCTGCTCAATGTTTTATGGTTAAGTGCTCTTTTAGGTGCCCTTTTAGAGTGTTTTCTTGTCACAATATTAGCACATACAATATAACTTAAAACACATAACACTACCTCTAGACCTTGAAACTCCTAAAATGTTGTTCTACACTTCTACATGCATAGAATTTATTACGAATTATTTTTTGGTCCAGCATGATACGGATAAAACCCCGGGGAAAAGCAGTTTAGGATATATGTCTATATAATGTGATTAAAGCAAAGTGCAACAAGTAATCAAATACAATGGAACTGTATACATAGCAAGCTCCTCCACAAGCCTTCTTTGCGGGGAACGAAGAGATGTGCCCAAAGCTGTGAATTAGCCCTCTTCCCTTTGTTGCCCCCTCTGAGAGGCCAGGCTAGCTAAGCTCATCTATGGCGCTTAATGGCGAAACCCCCTCCACGGGAATGTACTCTGTGTTGCCTCTCAGAAGCTGTCCAGGGAGCTCAAAGGCCTCTAAGCAGATTTGCTACCAGGTAGATTCCAGTCATCTCAACTCATGCGCTCCCCTCTTAGCAAATCTGATCAGAGAAAATAAACTGAGGCTGAAACTGAGAGTCTCTCTCCACAGAAACTAGCTCTCATGCTCTCATCTCCCAATGCATCATACCTTACTGGATCGACATGTGCTCCTCTCTTGGTGAGCATATGAAGGAAATATGGTGCACCCCTCCTCCTCAAATGCGCCCCCCTCCATGCAAATGCTCACGGGCTGAGAAGAGAAAGGCTGTGGCTCCATGGATGAACTCACCCATGCATCCCACCCCTGTACAGCTCCAAGCTCCAAGCTCAGGCTGAAAGCTCAAGGGTTTCTCTCAAACCTCAGGGTTTGGCTCAAACCCTCATGAAGTGCAAACCCTCTCCTCTCAAGATGAATTAAGCCCTCCTTCTCTTCCTCACAAGAGTCTCAAGTGAAGAATGGGTCTCCAAATGCACTTTTCCCTCCCTTTTGGTCTCCTCATCCCAACCCTAAAAGATCAATGGCCTAGATTAGATCTAGCCATGTCTAATCAATGGGTGAGATCGCTCCAAATAATCTCACTAATAAAACCCACTTTCCTTAGTCACTTTGTAATCTATTAATTCGCACATTGTAGAATTAATTGTCACTTTATGACTTAAGTGACATATTTCACTTTTGACCCAAAACTCCTAAGTCAAGGTGCCAGAATTAGAATCATAAAAGTAAAGTATGAGGGGTGAAGTCTTCCCCCTTTGTGCTTAGAGACTCATAAGCACATGGGGACCACTTCCAAGGTATCCAAATCTCAACAGCTGGGTCAGGTTTAGTCTCCTCATACACCTTTCCAAGTTTAGGAGGAATAAACCAACCCTTATGAGGTTAAGTCACGGTAGGACCACCTCAAATGTTTTCAATGGATTCGCCACTTGGAGTCCTGGTAGGATACCTCAAAGAGTTATTCAATGGAGTCGCCACTTGGAGATTAAGTAATATCGAATAACACACCTCAAGTTTGAAAAAAATTTAGGGAAAAATTAATTACTTAGTTCTTAAAGAATAAATTAAGTTAAAGTCATTAAGACCAAGATTCAAAGACTTATCCCCGGCAACGGCGCCAAGATGTTGTCGTCCTTATACACACCTACTAACGTGGAGAAGTCTCCAACCCACTTGGTATGTCCTTAGAGGCACAATGCCTCAGTTCAATCCCACTGTCACCTCGACTTGAACTTCTTCTGTCTAGGCTTACTCCTAGGGAAGCCAAGGGGGGTAGACCCTAGTTACTATGTGAATTATTAAACGAGTTCTAGAAGTTAATTTTAGTTTGTTAAAGGTAAAGGGGAACTGGCCTATATGACAGGCAGCAAATGCAATGCACACCTTTAATGAAAATCAGCCCTTTGCCTAAAGTCAACTAAGACTAGTGCCTAAAGATTGGGCAAGGAGTCAATAAGAATTACACCACAAAATACAATTATACAAAAATGAATGTTGCTACAAGATATTCACAATAAATAAATGAAACTTCTTTGCACTTTTAAATCAAATATAAATACTATCTACAAATTGAAATACAACATGAGATATATATATACTATGAAATGAACAACTAAATGATGATACAATTAAAAAGTGATATATCTACACAATGGATTAGATCATAAAATGAATACTAGTTTTATACCAATATCTCCAAATGAATAAAGAATGCTTGTATCCAAAGTAGAGGTGCTTTAGTTTATGTAAACATCCATAATGAGAGAAAGTGACTCAAAACATTAAATGCTTGGAAAATAGAATTGCATAAAAAGATAAATTGCTTGAAGTGTAAATTTGGCACAACTTGAGGAAATTGAAATAGCCTTGAGATCTTGAAGTGCAATGTTGTGAAAGTAGTGTGTAGGTTAATTTTAATAAGTTTTAAGTCTCTCTTTGATTAAGAGGATTAATGTGTGATAGATACAAGCCTAGACTATGTGACTACCCCAAACCGTTATCCTTTCAACCAAAAGGAAGTGTTGGGTGCTCAATAAGCAAGGAAAACAAGGCCTTACCCTCGCTCCACATGTCAAATCCAAAGAACTTGGGCACTCAACAAGGGGGACACCTAGTGTCGTGAGATCATCCCTGATCTAGCCACCCAAGTATCTTCCACAAGCCTCCTTTTTGGTGGCAAAAACAATAACGATTGGATGCCTAATTACTAAACTCCCAACCTTTGCCCTTTCTTGTCACCCAGGATCCACAAAGTGGCAAGGGGAGAGAATACATGGCAAAGATGAAGCACAAATATAATTACTTTAGCAATAATTGAAAAGTATACAAGCCTTCTGTTATTGAAAGGATGGCTTATGCCACTCTCTTTGCAAGGTGGGGAAAAAGTAAATAAATTGAAAACCTTTAAAGTTTGCTTAGAAAATTAAATTGCAACCCCACAACAATGGCACAAGTGGAGGACTAGCCTATTGTTTTGGCCAAGTTGGGTATAATGAAGAAAAATTAAAAGACTTGGAAATAAATAAGCAACCCCACAACAATGGCACAAGTGGAGGACTAATCTACTATTTTGGCCAAGGTAGGTGTAAAAAAAAATGCAAGAAAATAAAACTAATCCTAGCCTTCACGATTTTGCAAGGACGGCTTAGTCCAATCTCTTTGCAATGTGTGGGCAATATTCTCTAACTTATTACAATATCATATTTTTGATATAAATTTTAGAGAAGGCACACCTAAGAGACTCTCTCGGGTGACTTACAATGATTTAGAAAAAGAAGATGAAAGGGGATTTGATATCCCAACTTTAGAGTGTCTTTTGAAGGCCTTGGGGGCTCAAATAAGTAGCATTTACTCCTTGTAGTTGAAAATCTGCATAAAAATCAGCAAGGTATTTCTTGCTAGAAAACGCTACAACAACCAAAGACTTGTTAACTTTTGTTAGCCTAATGAAACATAGACTTCTGTAGAGAAATCTGAAAATATAAATGAGTTTAAATGACCATTATAGAGCAAACAAGTGCCTATGAAAGAAAGGAGAATGGTGGATACAAAGGGGGAAAACAATGGAAACTTTGGTTGATTGAAATGAGTGAGTCTTCCACTCTAAAACCACTCCTTCAATCCTCTAGTGACTTGCATACATGTACATCTCTTGCTACACAAGATACAAGGAGGTGAGAGCATCTAAAGAAGCATACAAAATACTTTGCAAGCTTGTAAAGAAACTACCACAAAATTAATAGTAATACTACCACTAATTGCTGATGTTGTCGTCCTAATACACACCTGGGGTAACGTGGAAGAAACCTTCAATCCACTTGGTGTGTCCTTGTGGGCAAGTCTCGAGTCAAGGTGTTGTCACCTAATCCTCAACTCCTCCATCTAGGCCAACTCCTAGCAAAGCCAAGGGGGGTAGTCCCTATAAAAATAAATCTAAGACTTTTCTAAACTAAGAAAGAAAAACACTTTAATCTAGGAGTTTATTGCTTGAAAATAAAATTAGATCATTCAACACTTAGCATTTATCATCATAAAAAATACTTTGCTCATGAGACATTCATAAATCAAAAGGATACAACATTTGCAACATTCAAGAGCATAAAAGAAGATTAGACAACATGCATAAGTGTAACTGCTCACATAAGGTAAATTGAATATACTTTTAACCAGTGCCTTAAAGGGAGTCGTGGGCAGTGTAGATCGAAGATTTTATTAAGGTAAATTTTGTATTTAGTTAGTGAAGAGTGTCTGGTCCCTTAGGAAGCTTGTTCTTTGCTTGGACTTGCTGAGAGTTTACCGAAACCCAATGGTCTCACCAGTAAACTCACCAAAAGTGTTGGATGTACAACACGGTAAACCGTCTTACTTCGCAGGTCACTTTCAGGCCTTTTCCTCCCAATGAACTAACAACTTAAGGGATTGCCCTATTAAACTAGCCAGGTTCAATTACTTGATAAAATCTTGAAATAGATAGATCACACACCCTGCTTTGTAAATAAAGTACTTGTACAAACACTTGAAAGTGTAAAGAAATGAATTTGCAACAATTAAATGTATGTACCCTCCTTTGTAATTAAGAAAAGATTAACAAGATACTACTTGAAATTTAAACACTGTTGCAAGATTGATTTAAAAAGGGAAGTACTTGAAGTAAGGCTAGCTAAGCATGCATGATAGATTAAGACTTAGTTAACATGCATAAAGATTAGAGTGTTGTAGTGTGTCCGATGTACTTGACTTGTGTGTTTGATTACTAGATTTTAAGCATGCATAAATCACAAAAATAAAGAAAGCACACCAAAAACACAAATCCCCCTAACGGGGATGAAGAAACTGGGCGCAAAGGGCCCGCTTTTATTGCACTATTACAACAGAGAACCAATGTTCTCTTTAGGCCTTTAGCTTCTTTAGAAAGAAAGAGATCCTTATAATTGGATCGTTTAGAAGAATACAAGAAAAGATAGAAAAAGTAGAACTTCGTTGGACAGAGTTGAAACCCCCCAGGGTGCCCCGGAAGCCTTGATTTTGCCCAAAACTGGCGAAATCTAGTCTTGAACCTGTATTTGCTGCAAGAAAACAGCAAGTAAACAAAGTTAGAAGATGATAAGAAAAGGTTTTAAACAATAAAAAAAAATTATCAAAATTTTTGGAAAATTTTCCAAGGCAAAATTGCAAATTGTTAAGGCCTTTTGGGCAATTTGCATGGACCTAACTTAGGCTCTTTTGAATGTTTTGGTTTGCTGTTTTAGAACAGCAAACATAAGGCAGCCAATTAGCTTGATCGGAAACTTAAAACTAAGCAACAAAAATTTATCCCAGTTCTAGATTAAAAGATCAAAAAAGTTGCCTAAACTTGCCTAGATCTATCCTTTGAAATTTGACAAATTTTAGCTTAGATCTAGCAACAATGCATGCAAACTTTAGATGTTTAAAAAAAGAAATATAGACTTGTTCTAAGTTGCATGCAATCAAAGAAAAGAATGAGGAAAAGAAGTTTATCAGTTTTTCTGGAGCTTCCGTCTAAGCCTAGAACTTTTGGGCTATGGGGTTATCTTGGTATGAAGAAGAGGGAGCTTGATCTTAGAATGTTTTGGACGAAGACGATGGAAACCACCACCTGTCGATCCTCCAAACTTGAGGAACCTGTAACTATACACTTCAATCCTGCAACAAAATTGTTAAAGATCTTCCCTACACAACACAGCTCACATACGCATGTTAATTTAACCGAAAATAAAGCATGCAGTATAAAAGTCTATGAAGTAAAGAAGCAGTAAGATAAATCAAGCTAGATTACTCTTACCCCATTATATGATAGCATACCTAAAAGGCTTCAACAATTAACCACAAAACTGAAATGTAAAAAATACATGTTACCTCATGAGAACATTTGCATTTAGGTCAAAGCATCCACACATTTGAGTCCACACCAAAATAGCTCCAAAGTCTTTCTTATTCCAAATGGTTACAACAATATTACAATAGCTTGCTTGCCCAAGACCGAACTAGTTTGGGAGAGGTCGACCCTTTCTTAAATAGATATGGGAGGTGACAACTCCTATGTAGACATGTGCTAGGGTTAGGTTTAGGGTTTAGGAAGTGTGTGGGTGATGAGGAGTTGCGCATGAGTAGAAGAGTAGATACGTGGGAGTGAATAGGTGGTGGAGTGGAGAGGTGTGGAGATACGTAGAGTGGAAGGGGACTGGAGGACGAGTGAAAGGGGACTAGAGGACGAGTGATGTGACGAAGAGTGGGAGTGAGTAGGAGTGATGAGTGGAGTTTAGGAATGTGTGGCACATTGGGATGTGCGCCCTCCTTTAGATTGCGTCACATTGGAATGTGGGGTCGATTTCCCACATTGGGATCTCCCCCTAGTCCATGTCATCTTAATCAAGTTGACTTCTCCCTAGCTAACTTGCCCTTAGGCCTCCAGTCAACTGGGGACATGAAAAAACATGTCTCAATCATGTTCCCCAGTTCTCCTAAACTTTAGGAGACTAATTAAATTACCCATTTTCCGTAAATTTTGAGTAAAATTGTTTTTTTACTGATAATAATCACTTTTTAGTCTCGAAAGATGGGAAATAGGGGTTTACATGATACTCTCGACTGGAAAACAACTATAAATATGACATCTGACAATGTTTGATGCCATATTTTTTACATTTATTGACCTAGAATTAATAAATTCCATGTTTGCGAGAATTTAATTAATTCACTGAAAACTTTAAAAAAAAACTATCAAACCTAGCCACAATTTCTAAATGACTCAATCAATATGTCCTGGTATGAGCTTATATACATTTAGACACTAGACATTGAATTTTCCATGCCAAGACCTGCTTGTCAACACATACTCCGCCTCTGGAGCAAGTCTTTTGAGTGAAAAAACTTAGAAATTATTTAATCGCTCACTAAGGCAAGCAGAAAAAACAATTAACAAGTAGAAAAAACCACTCCAAAGTATGTGCTCACACCTGATCTTGGGTGGCCAATAGCCTTTTACAAAATCTCATACTTAGGACATTTTTTACAATGGTGGAAATACAGAAAAAGGGGGTCTTTCACAAGACCGGTTGAACTCTGAACTCTGCAAATATGAGCATTGATTGCTCATTCTCTGGCGGCTCTTCAGAAAATCCATCTTGTGCAAATTGTGGATAACAACTCCCAAGAAAAATACTTTGCTTGGGTCTCCAAGTTAAACTAGTGAATGAAAAGGAAATACAAGAAATAAAATGCACTATATCACCTCACAAGAACACCATGAAGAGCATCAAGAAGACTCCCAATGCACACAATAGATTCTCCAAAGCTCCATTTATTATCCACAAAATGTTGCTACAAATACTTGTAGCAAGATTTACACATGAGAACATGAGAGAGAGAGGGAAAGAAAGAGAAAAAATTTGGCATAATAGACTTGCTCCAAGAGATGATGAAGAAATGAGGAGGGGAGGGTCCTTTTTATAGGTGAGGAAGGGAAGAGACCCCACTTGGATGTGTTCCAAGTGTCACCCATCCATGGGAGGAGGGTCTCTTCAAGGGGGGCGCACTTTTAGGGCAACAGAGCAAGTTGAGGGATAACAGGTGAGTGGGGAAGGGGGAAACCACCTTTCCCATTAATCAAAAGTGTAGTTAGGGTCAATGGGGGGTAAACCCAAAGTCTTGAGGGCCCTCATGCTTTATTTTTTAATTTTCATGAGTTTGTGAGCAAGGGGGGAGCCCCTCTTCTTAGGAAATGGTCAATTTGGGTTGTTGACTTAGCAGGGAGGGGTTTTCTAAGTTGAAAATCATTTTCCCAACTTAGGAAATACATTTGGAATACTCTTCCCACTCTCTCTCACGACTTTAGTGACTTTTAAAAAATTTGGTTATTTTAATTAAGCCAATTACATGTTGATTCTTTATCGACTTGGACTCCTCATGGACAATGGCCTAGCAAAACTTGTCCAAATGAGTTGAGACTTGGTCCTAGGGTGTAGCGGTTCATGAACCATTTGATTT